>APFE030676670.1:43636-72298 GCA_000404065.3 Pinus taeda | reverse complement strand
ACCTTGAGGATCATTATCATTATCGATGATTTATCTCGCATCTGTTAACAGCTTACATCATTCGCTGGTAATCAGATGGTGTCTTCCCATGTTCGACTTCAAATCACATATTCACATGGTTAGACTCATACTTGAGCGAACAATTGAATGAGATAGAAGACCCCAGATCTAGTTTCATCCATCAAGGCTGCGATTTCAGGAAATGTACAAAATCATCCATACAAGGGATTTACATTGATGGTCATCCTATCATGGGTCTATATCCTTAGACGAATGTCTATGTACTTGTAATGAAAGTTTATATGTTGAGCATCAGTGTGCCTTCCCTCAGCGATTCATGAGAAAAAATCAAAATATCATGAAATTATGTATTGTAATCGATGCAGGTCACCAACCACTTCGAAACCTCCTCATCACATCGTAAAGCATATCACTCGACATCATTATTTTTAACTTCATGCTTGAGGGGTAGTTGTTATAGTTACATTTGGGAACATCACTCCAATCATTCAAATCAGTACCATTAGGGCTCATCAAACCCTAATTTAGTTGCTACATGCCCTAGACATGTCACCATTTTGAATGTCTCCTTCCCTGATAATTTATTGGGTTGAAACCCTCTAGAAATGCCTCCTTGAGGGACCAACATAGCCTGGGACAGGGGTAAGTGTGCTTCAGTGCATGTAGGCACATGTCAGGGTGCTCTGCAGAGAACCTAGGCCCACTTTGACCTACACTGGCTGAGATTGAGTGAAATTCACATATGGTTCTAGGAATATTCTTATCCTCTAGAGTCATCTAGAAGATTCCCATACTTATCATCTCCTATGAGCTCGAAATTGGATAGGGAATGAGTTAATTTACCTCCTTTCCTCTCATCCCTTCCTCCAAGGAAACTAACTCTAAGTTGGAAGGACATTCAATACCCTCATTTGTGACAAAACCTCCTCCATTTGTCTATAAATTGAGCACTCATCTAAGTGATCAGGAGTTGGACTTTGAGAATTTGTAAGCAGATACTGTTGGTGTGAGAATTGAGAGTATAAGAAAGTGTTTTTCTGTTGCCGGAGTGCTGTGCTATTGATGTGATGCTGGTTGGAACCCAAGCTAGAAGAGTGACAATGGATTGGACTTCATGGTTGCAATTCTTCCTTCTACTTAATAAATATGTTTACACCTTTTTCCATATTCTTATCTTGATATATGATGTTTATATGTGTGAATATTTGATTCCATTTACTTGTATTCGAAACATATCTTTCTTTGATCAGTTCTTTGTCTTCTATTTATGCTTGCAAGTACTTTTTGAGCAAGTTAAGTTCAAGAGGGAGCGACGGGAGTCAAACAAAGGAGACAAAAGGAAAGAGAAATAACAAGTAGGTCCTTTGAATCCATTTGTCTTATTTATCATTTATAGAAAAAGGATAAGGGCTTTAAATCTGTTGTTCTAGGTATAGCTAGCTACCTAGGGAATTAGTATTTATCCATAAATACCAAATTCATCATAACATAGGGATTTGAAAATTCGTAAAATGAAGGGAGATGATAGGTCCATAAGTTTGTTAATTTTTTCCATCCTTTTCAAGTACAATATAACTTGTTTCATATATCTAAAATTTGTCACTATCTAATTTAGGCCTAAATGACAAGATAAGAGATTTGAGATAATTTATATTATGATTCCTACTTAATATTTTCTTTTTATGAAGACTTCAAGAGGATCCTAATATATTTTTAATTTTCTAAGTATTAATGGTCAGTTTGAATATTTGTTACAGAGCCATTGAATAATTTATATAGAATTTTTAATGGAATACTACAACTTTCATAACCTATCAACAAAGTAAGAGGTGGGGAGTGGATAAAAGAGATGATGAGATCAATCCTTCATACCAGAAATCTATATGGAATTTTCTTATTGGATATTTGTAAAAATTCCTCCAAAGCATGTTATAGGTCATTTTTTTTCATCCTTTCTTTGAACAATTATTGTAAGTGCTGATTAGTCACCATGAACTAATTAGGTCTAGCTATGTGTCAAGTGATTAGATGTGTATTTCGATAAGATGCAATACAAAATTGGTAATTTGGTACAATTACTTGAAAATATTCAATTCTAAAGTTAGAAAATGTATTGACTTTTATTGTGTTTGTTACTTCACTTCTTAAATGACAAAGAGATTTTTATATATAAAAAGGGGCGAACACCTCTTTGTTCACCTTGAATACTTTTGATAAACATAGTCGAAATTGTTGAATACAAATTTGGTAATATAAGTTCTATTTTCGTCCATATGTATATGTCTTTATGAGAAATATTGGGTTCTTGATACATTTAGTTGTATGCTAGTTAGTCTAAAGTAATCTTGTCAGTGAATTTAATTATTTCTTAAATTCTGCTACATTAAATTATCAATATGAGTAAGTACACTTGTGAAGTATACAACATAGTATATGCTAGGATTTTAGATTTAAATTCTAATGGAAAGAAATTGCAATGAAAGAAACTTATACTCTATAAAAGCGAATAAAATGACATGAAATTAAATACTAGTCTATAAATGCATTGTAAATCTAATCTAGGAAAGTGATAGAATTATTAATCTAGGAAAGTGAAAGAAATCCTAATCTAGGAAAGCATAGGAAATTTAATCTATGAAAGCATACAAATATAATTTATGAAAGCATATAAATCTATGAAAACTAAAATCATTAAAACAAACTCAATCAAATGCAATTCAATAATCAAGCTAATTATCAATATAGTTGTTTTATACATCAATGACCTAAATAAAATTGTAAACTAAGTGAGCATTGCAATGTATATTATTTCTTGACTAAAAAATATTGGAGAATGGTTAGATAATTGTGACGACTTCAACAATTGAATTTATTCATGTTCAAAATGAGCGATTTCTTCTTTTATTTGATGGACAATTCAAATCTATTATTGTATCGTTACATTTGTTGGTTGCAACATGAAATTTAGGGAAAATTCATTTGTTATATCTAATCATGTCTCCAAAATTGTGCATTGTTTTGAATATATGCTCACCTTTGACCTAAATGGGCTCATTATACACAAAACCTATGTTTTATTTTTTCTAGATATATCTTAGTTTTCCGAAAAACCATGTCTAAATTTGACTACTTGAAAATTGTTACTAATCTAGATCGTCATCTTTAATCAAGTTTTGAAGGCTCACACTTTCAACACTAATTAAAGCGCTACTTCTAATCTGCAAAATAAAATAAAATAAAAAATAACAAAACTAATATAAACTACATATATTATAAAACTACATGAATTATAAATCTACATCTTATAACAAAACAAGATATAAAACTATAAAATAAATAACACAACTTATGAAATGTATTTTATTCCATCATAGTTCGTAGGTATGCTCCAAGAGTTTCTCCCTTTTAAATAGAGAATGAACTCCTATTTATACAAAAATATGATAATTAATTAATAAATGTAGATCAACAAATCTCTCCTAGAGCCACAAATGTCTCATGCGGTTACAACCATGTGTTAATATCTAGTAAGTAATATCTTGACATATCCTCTCACAAATATCTAAAATATTTGTTAAGAAATATTATCAAAAATTTTATAATTCTTCTCCATAAAATGTGCTTGAATGATTATCTAAAATCTTGCTCAAATATTCAAGGGTTGAAGATGAAATTTGAACTTGAGGCTAAGTGGTCAAATATGACTTTGCTTGAGGTTTAAAATATGCCTATAAACATGACAAAAGCCACCCAACTTTTAGATATAAGTGAAAACATGCCATTTTTCTAATATTTAATCATAAACTCACTCAAAATACTAAAATAAATGCTTTGGAAAATAATAATTCTAAACGCATATATAATCATAAAAATGGTCATAATGTAATTTTATAAGATAGTGGAATATGGTTAAAGGTGAATGAAAAGACTATGAAAAATATGACATTTTGGAGACCCAACATTTCCCCCCAAATATAAATGTTGCATGCCCTCATGCAACCTTGCATTGATTCTCATGAACTAAATTCATCTCATCTTTTGTACTCTTTTAGAGTGAAAGATTATGTTTTATCAAAAAGTGGTTTGTGACTTGAGATCTCTTTTCAGGATTTGCATCTTTTTTTTTTCTCTGCAAATACTAACTTCTATTAACTGAAACACAAAATATTTTTACATATGACCGAGGCATTACAGCACTCAACAAACCAGAGCTACCCCATTATAGACATAAGCTGGGGAAAGCAGTTACAGAGTCCATGATACCAGAAAGCATACATAGAGAGGAACATGCATCGACAAGAAGAAAATCTGAGCCAGTCCAAAAACACAAAAAACCATGCGACCCAGCTAAAACAGAGTTATCAGAATCCCATCTGGGAGCTACAGACCAGTAAGACAAATGCACAAAAAAACCGACCATAATTCTGAGACCTGAGCCGAAACATGAGAGACTGTCCCAGGAGTTGCTACTTCTCTTTTGCTGGATCATTATATTTCTTCTCATCCCGAGCAGTGTCGCCATCATTAAGACCTTCATTGTCGCTCAAATCGCTGTCAGAAATAGTGATGGCATGTTCCTCTTCGCCATGAATTTTATCCTCAGCAGCAGGCACTGTGTCGTCCAGAGGAGGAAGATTTTTGAGAAAAGCCTCATGTTCATCCTTCTCTTTGACCCAATTTTCCTTGCTGTCATTGTCCGAGGAATTGTCACTGCCAGGAGAGGGATCAGGGACAATGCAAGTCAAGGGGGTGACTAGGTTTTCCTCCTCCAAGAGAATAAGGGTGATGTGAGCAGTTACCAGGGGCCTGTGCAGGTTACTCTAGAACTTAAAGTGCGTTGTTTGAAAAGCACTATTGGGCTTGGGTTTCCGACCAGAGCTAGCAGACGACCCAGCTTCATGGGCGAGGGAGGGACTGAGTGGTTCTACCGCAGTTTCTAGGGAAAAACCAGCTGGAGGATGCAGATGGTTGTCACGACGTCCCCCAAAACGTTGCCTTTTGATGGAGCGAACCATTATACCAGAACGAAGGTAGGTCTCTATAGGATTAAGTGCAGTATGACCACCAGGACAAAGACAGGTGAAGCCAAAGGTATGCTCAACAAGGCTATCGACTAACAATACCGAGGTATCGACTAGTACCTCCGAGCTATCGACCAAGACAACCACGAAGATAACCGACATAAACAAAGTGCAGAAATTCAGAACAGGGGAAGAATTACCCTTGAGAGAAATGTTTGTGAGCTTGCGGCGATGCCCCGAAATTACTCCATCATCCACCGCTTCCGTCAACCTTGAAGGATTGCCGCGCCTCAGAGCACATAGCAGGGTGAGAAAGCTGTGGATCGGCATGGTTATAACAGGAAGAATGTTGCATCAAACGATGCAGTGCATAAATGCAAATCCCCTTCCCAATCTTGCCTTAATTACCATCATGCGCTCGCATGAGTTAACATCCCGGGAGGCCACGCTTCTCTGCAGTTGGCAGTATTGGGTATTAACTGTTTGCATGGAGAGCTGTGATAACGTAATTTCCACCCGGATCCAGGACAGGATTTTCATATTTTGCAAAGTATTCTTCAATCATTTTTTTCTCAAGAGCTTGCTTTTGTGGAGTCTTCTATGAAATATAGAAGTGGAATTTCTTGTGGTTTGTTCTTTTATTAAAAACAAAAGTATTGCAATTGTTGGTTCGTGTGTGGAAATATTTTTCTTTTACTTCTTCTTGTTGGAACAAAGAAATATTGAAAATGCATTCAAAATGAAGACCCATTCATATACATATCAGTTGATCCTTGCTCATAATATGAATCAATTTAAAACATATATGTCTTTGAACCAAAGAGCAACAATAGTCAGAGAAACATGTGGGTTGTAAACACCCTGGTCAAAAATTCATGTAATAAAGTTAATAAAGGAAAATAGTAACCAAGGTCATGGGAAACGTATTCCAAGCTGAATGGTGGGAAAAAACATAGTGGAAATGATCACTTGTATTTAATTAATGGCTATGTAAATTGACAAAGGAAATGGAAAATGTTTTGGAAAGGAAAAGAGGCATTAATTGGCATTTTATTTATGAAAATGGTGGAAAAGAGGAGAAAAGGAAGTTGGAAGGTCGCAAGTTGTATGTGAGGAGGAAAATGGGGGAAAATAATGGAAAATGAAGAAAATGTATGCCTCTTTGATAGAAAGGATTCTGAGGATCAGTGCACAACATTTTGTCAATTTTAGCTTGGAGTTGTCTCTTTTATTCTCTCTCTCTCTCTCTATGATACTCTTAGACACTTAGAGTTTTCTTATAGAACTCTTGGAGGAGTGTGGCATACATGGGACATGGAGAAAATATGTAATATATGAGTAGAATATTGAAAGAGCACATCGAGATCAGCAACTACATTAGGTTTTTCTTGCAAGTATCGAGTTTCATGTATGATTTCCTTGATAGTTTTGGCATTCATGGAACATCCATGTGGTTTCTTGGTTATGATCAGTCATTGGCATGGAGGATTCCCTAGATTGACAGTGGTTTTACTTGGTCTTTCCATTTCTTGGATATCCATGGTGTTGTGGGTTTTCATCCCTTTGTTTTCTAGTTGGTTCTCATGTTCCTTATGGATGTAGGTTGAGTTACTAGTTCCTGGAGCCTTGGTGGACAAATGCTCTAGAAGCCCTCTAACAACTTGGGTTGAGTTACTAGTCCTTGAAGTCTTGGTTGGACAAACACTCTCGAGCCCTTGGTGGGTTGAGTTACTAGTCCTAGAATCTCTGGTTGGACCAATGATCTAGAGCCCAATAAAAGCTATGGGTTGAGTTACTAGTCCTGGAAGCTTTGCTTGGAGCAAAAAATCTAGAACCGTAGACATATTGGGTAGAGACCGATCTGGTGATGGTTAGTGATCTCCGACCGTGAGGTGAAATAACTAGTTGAGGGTTGAGGTGGTTTTTCCTTTGGAATCCCTAGTTTGGTTTTATTTGATTTGTTTCATGAGATCACACATTCATGCTTGGAATATGGTGTGGTGGTGATTGGCTAAAAGATATATTTGGTTCAGCCTAATCTTTGGTCAGGTGGTATGTGGAAGTCCTTGACTTGGTTGGATTTACATATGTTAATAAGAGCCCCTTTTCCTTTGGTATTTTCATGAGAAAATGTGCTTGTCAATATGTGGCTTTAATAGATGTTTCATCATTGATATATGTCTTGTTATTTTTTGGTTATGAGGATGTTTTATGAAAATCTTGGTGTATCACTCTCATCATGTTTTGGCTAGTAGATGAAATAATAATGAATGAATGACTTAATAGATAACAGTGCATATATTGGGAGGATATATCAATCCTCCTTTATGATTCTTAGATAAGTATGAGATCCCTATGTTCAGAGATGTTGTTATGACATGTAGATTTAATGTTTATGATATGTTTAACAAAATGCTTGTCATCGCTAGTAGGGGTCAGATTAAGTCCTTGGTCAATTTTTTGAATTAGTAAGCTTATCTCAGTGTTAATTATATTTTTTGTAAGTCTCGTGAAGTTCTCGACAGTGACCTGAATCCTTGCCTTGAAAAGCTGGCATAGAATCTAAGGTCGTTCCCATAGAACTTCATGAAAAAGGCCACAATTGTATGCATGTATTGTTGTGGGAGTGACTAGAGGGTTGGGAACCTAGAAGTTTTCTCTAGATGTTTTTGTAGCTCTCGAGGAAGGTCATATTGGTCTTGTCTTGTCCATTCCACTTCCTCAACTGTACTGGGGAAGTTGAATCATATAATAGTAACTTCTTCATCACATGTTTACCCTGGTGGGCCGAATAGCTTGGTTAAATATGCGAGGAGGGTGTTACAAAGTGGTATCAAAGCATGGTTTCGTTCTCCTTTGGTGATGTCTAGTTTTCATTCTCCTTGGATGAATGTGTTGTCATGTGTACATGTCAGTTGAATATGTTTCCTTATGCTTGTGGTCTATGTGCTTGTTTTGTATGCATGGTGATGGTCATGGTTTTCATTGTGATATCATGCAAAAGTTGATGGTGTTGTTGTCAAGATGTGTTCGTCAGGAATGCATGTTACTGTTTATATGTATTTTTTATGCATGTTGTTGTACATATGTTATTATGCATGCATTCTCATGGTTATGGTTTCCATGCATGAGCTCATTACATGTAGTTGGTATTGTCATGCATGGTAACTCAATGATGATTGAGATTATGTTTATATACTGCTATGATTATGCTTACATGTGTATTGTGCTAATCAAGTTGATCTTGTAGATGAGATATCCTCCCCTAAACTACACTGGGGTACATTGGACTTTTTATAATTTGGTTTAGCTGACATGATATACCTTGTAGGAAAAGAAGATCAAATATGATTAGCAAGATGGCAAACAACAAATCATGAGATTCTCCCTTTAGATTATATGAGCAACATGCTAATGGATATTCTCCTAATATAGCAGAAACTTTGAGAACTTTGAAAGAAAAATTCAGGAGTTGCAAAGAAGATAATGACTGAATCATTCAATCACAAGAGATACTTGCTAGGGCATAGGAGAATCAAGCAAAAGTTAATGCAGTTATCCTTTAGATCTTGTCAGACTTGCAGAGACAAGGACTACTTAGAATCAGTCATGGGCAAGAGAATAGGACTAATAGAGGATATGGTAGTAGGTCACCTGGTGGGAACATGTTGGATAGAGATGACACGGTTAGAGATGGAAGATTCGTGGATACACTTGGTAGACGAGGCAGATGACATGGGATTTGCTCTAGTTTTGATTCTGATAGGTATCACAGTCGTCATAGTTATCATCCTTATAGGAGGAGTGACAAGGGATATTTTCCGGATGCGTTAAAG
Source organism: Pinus taeda (assembly GCA_000404065.3). NCBI lineage: Eukaryota > Viridiplantae > Streptophyta > Pinopsida > Pinales > Pinaceae > Pinus > Pinus taeda. Next base: position 63,420 of record APFE030676670.1, on the reverse strand, counting down.
AAAGAAAAACAACCTACATTTGATGTGGAGATGAAGAAGTCACGGGATACAGAAGCATGGTTTCTTGGGATGAATAAGTTATTTAGGTTGCATGATTACAAAGAGAACATGAAGGAAAAAATAGCTACATTCAATCATAAAGGTAAAGCATATATCTGGTGGGAAGATGTAAAGAATATCAAAGGTATTCATGAAGAGGAGTTGACTTGGAGTGAGTTCTAGGGAATCTTAAAAAAGAAGTACCTATCTGAGAGATAGTATAATGATAGGGCAAATGAGTTATATGATCTGAAGATGGGATCTATGATCGATAAGGAGTACACTAGCATATTCTTGGAGTTATTGAGGTATGTTCCTTATCTTAAGGATGATAAGGCTAAGATTTAAAGATTCAACAGTGGGTTTCTGATAGAATTGAAGGACATCATTGAGTTTGATGAGCCTAGATCATTGGAGGAAACCACGAGGAAGCTAAAGCATTGTTATGAGTGTTATAAAATTATATATTACAGAGCAATGGAACACATAAAATATTGCAGAAATATAAACACAGAAAATGCATAGAACAAGAGAGACACAGATATACATGGTTCACCTATTTTGGGCTACATCGACAGAGAAACAGTGAGTCCTTGCTTTTATATTATCCAGCAAACTGAACAGATGTAACCTACAATAGATCTGTTGTAATTCCCTCTTCACTCTCAGTATCCTCTCTCTTCCTCACTCAGAATACAGATGTACATAGATGCAATACAATTCCCTCATATATAGCGAGGGGTTGCCTTCTAGGGAAAAAAAACCCTAAATTAAACATAACTTCTAACATTAAATCTCTGCCTAATGAACGGCCCAGATTGACTACGAATTTACAAAATTTTACAATGCAATTTTACATCTATTTTTAGCTTCGGGGGCGTTTCCCCTGATCCCCCCACCCGGGGGGGGGGGCTCCCAAAGGTCACATCCACCCCCCTTTGACCCCCCTGCAGTGAATATTTTACGGGTGGCAATGAACTGGGGTCCAATGTAGCGATACCTTTGAATAAAGAAGATAATCATGCTCCACACCCAATAATCTCCCACTTGGACACTGATTATAGCAACTCCACCACTGCTTCATTTGCTGGACAATGACTCGAATTTGGACCTTGTTATTTCTCATCTTCTTCATCATGCTTGAAGACCAATTGAAACTAAACATATTCTTAGTTTCTCCCTGGTTACAACTTTTGTTAACAAATCTGCAGGATTTTTGCTAGTGTGTATCTTTTCCAGCTTCAACTGTCCATCTTCCAACGCTAACTGTATGAAATGGTACTTGATTTGTATATGCTTAGTCTTGGAATGAAATGTAGAGCTATTTGCAAGTTGTATGGCACTTTGGCTATCATTTTATAACCTTCTCAACTCCTGCTTCTTACCCAATTCTTCCAGAAATCTTTGTAACCAAATCATTTCTTTACTAGCCTATGTAGCAACAAAATACTATCCTTCTGTTGTTGAGTGTGCAACAACACTTTGCAGTTTTGAGACCCAACTAACAGTTGTTCTACCTACAGTAAGCACATACCTTGTTGTGCTCCTCTTGTTATCTCTATCACCCGCCATATCTTCATCAACATATCCTTGTAGAGCAATGTTTGAACCACCAAAGCATAATGCTTGATTTCTGGTACCTCTCAAATACCTGAGAATCCACTTCACCGCCATCCAATTTTCTTTTCCTGGATCGTTCATGTACCTGCTTACAACTCCCACTGCATGTGCAATATCAGGCCTTGTGAAAACCATTACATGCATTAAGCTTCTAACTAATAATGCATATGGAACATTAGACATATGAGCCATTTCTTCCTGAGCCTTGGGACACTCCTCCTTACTTAATTTGAAATGGCTAGCCAAAAGTATACTAACTGGTTTTTTATTCTACATATTAAACCTTTTCAACACCTTTTGTATGTACTCACTTTCAGACAATGTTAATTTGTGATTCTTCCCGTATCTAGTTATTCTCATACCAACGATTTGTTTTGTAGCACCCAAATCCTTCATTGCAAATGAGTTCGCCAATTTTCTTTTGAGAACATTTATTTCCTACATGTTAGAACATGCAACAAACATGTCATCTACATACAATAACAATATAATATAACTTCCATCATTTTTGCTTTTGAGATAAATACAATGATCACAGTGACATCTAGTATAACCTTGTTTAGACATAAACCTGTCAAATTTTAGATACCACTGCCTTGGAGCCTATTTTAAGCCATACAAGCTCTTCTTCAACCTGCACATGAGTTTCTCCTTCCCTTCTACCTCATATCCTTGTGGCTACTGCATATATATCTCTTCCTCCAAATCCCCATGGAGAAAGGTTGTCTTTACATCTAACTACTCAAGATGCAAATATTCAGTTGCTACTAGACTTAAAATAGTTCTCATTGAAGTCATTTTAACAATAGGAGAAAATATCTCATCAAAATCTATACCCTTTTTCTATGCAAACCCTTTCACCACAAATCTAGATTTATACCTTTTTCTACCTCCATCTTCTTCCTTAAACTTGTAAACCCATTTATTCTGCAATGTTGTTTTACCTGTAGGAAACCTGACTAAGTCCCAAGTCTGGTTATGTGCTAAGGAGTCCATCTCTTCTTTCATGGTTTGGTCCCACTTCTCCTGGTTTCTACTTGTACTACTTCTTCATAACATTCTTGTTCACCAAAATCAGTCAACAATACATAATATAATGAAGGAGAGTATTGTTCAGGGGTCTACGTATCCCCTTTAAGGAGTTTCAAGTGCTTCTTGTTGTTGTGGTTGTTGTTGTAGATGTTGATCATTATGATTTTCAGGCACCATCACTTTTGCTATGATCTCGTTAAGCACTGTGTATTTTCTGTTTTCCTTTTCCTGTTTCTTTTCCTTCAATTGATCCTTATACAAAACCTTTTCAATGAATATGACATCTCTCCTCTTAATTATTTTGTGTTTTTCATAATCATAAAAGTGATAACCAAAATCATTAACACCATATCCAATAAAGGTACATTTCTTTGATTTTGCCTCAAGCTTTGTTCTATTTTTTTTATTAATGTGGACAAAGGCTTCACAACCAAAAGTCTTTAAAAAAGAGTAGTTTACCTTTTTACCTGTCCATGCCTCCTCTAGAATACTGTTACAGGAATAAGTACCCTAGGGCTTTGGGTTGGAACCCCAACAGAGAAAGAGAAAAATACACTAAGAAACACTCATACAACTCAGGAAACATGCTTATATAAACAAACTATGCAATAGTGACCATACCCAGATGTCCTTCGTTTGGGTAGTTCCAGTAGGGTTTCGACCCTCTGCAACTCCTGATGATCTTCGAATGTGCAAATAAACCAATTCGAACATACATAGCAGCATATAGATAAAGCATTTTTAATGAAGCTAACTTTATATCATATAAGAAAATGATTAGTTATACATCAAAATAACATTCATACATGAATTACAACAATATCTGATGCATAAACAATGTTAATCTCAAGAACAAGACAACGCTTATTTTTATTGTAGAAAGCTATAACTAACACGGAGAGAATTCAACTGAGTCTTATTCTTCTGGCTCCAAGTGGAACCGTCCTCCAGATCCATCCAGTCCCAGTCTTCAACAGCCTCCTTCCATAACTAATACCATGATATCTAAAGCAAGTGGGAGAATATCAACACTCAAGGAAACAAGGGTTTCCTGAAACTTGGGGAAGTGCTTGAAGCACAGGGGTACTTCAAACTCAATCAGGGATAATCTTAGTATATTAATTCTATCTCTTCTCCCCCTTAAGGCCTTCCCATAGAAGTCTATTTATACTTCTCCCAATTATTTGTTTAGTTGGGAAACAGTTGGGACACAGGCAATAGGAGGTAATCAACAGGTAAAAACTGTGAACTCCGCCCATAATTAAGGAAATTTAATCTTTTTAAGTGTTTTAGCACATATACGCGGCTTGGGTATAGACTAACCCATGTGTACATACTTTTATCTCAGGGAAAAGTAGCCTACAGGGAATAAAACACTATTTTTAAAATATTTGGACCAAGTCTAGAAGGAGGGGTTGCCCTAGGCCATAAACCAAGCATCACAAATACCAAGGGTGGTAAATGGAGCTATAATAGATGCCCCCTAATATATGAGGTCAGAAGGGGTACATGATGGCCGAAATGTTTAAGTATATGGAAAGGAATCCTATTGAGACTAAGAAGGACTTCACTAGATTTCACCCTACCAAGCCAACAATAAGAGATCAGAAAGAAATTGTTTGTTTGAGGCTGGCATACCCATGCTCAGATAAAGTAAATCATGTCCACATATCAAGTACAAGCGGATCCATTATGTATACTAGTATAAAGAACTGAAAGTACATAATGGATCATCTGATCGTGATTGAAAGAGTACATGTCTAAATATCACATATAAGAAGATGATAAATGAAGCTAACAGATGAAGCTGATCACTGATGTCAAAAAATAATCCCAATAGTACCAAATGAAAATGATGGAATAAAATGATACTACATCGTAACTCAAATGCCAGCATATTAGATGACGTTGTGAAGGACTGCAACATATAGGGTGGATGGTGTCAACTAGCAATAACAGGAGCAACAGACAAGTGAACCAAAACATGCTGACGCAACCCAAAGTTTTCACTGACCGCCATGGTACATTTCTACACAATGGAAATAAATGATCGGAAGTTGATCCCATGATAAATCGTTTGATTACCGGTCATTGATGTATACCGTTAACAAACACGGGACTACTCACTGATAATGATAATGAGAGTCAAGGTACCCAGTACAATCTAACAAGTGTGAATGAATGAGCTAAAGTCGAACACCTGGAAGAATCTATCAATCAGGGGACACTAATGGTTTCCCACTGTCAATAGCGAAGGAATTTGCCAGTAATGACTGCAAACCCCAAGGTACTACCAAATGGACTCTAGATCTTTGTCCCGGAGCAATGAGTCGTAGTCGATAGGAAAAGATCTGCTAGAAGGAAGGAATTAAGGCATCCTTCATCAATCTAGCACAAGTGCAACCCGTAGGCCAACAATGTGGAAGGAATCGGACGAAAAAGATGTAGTAACCCAACTGAAGCACATTTCCGGCATACATAAGATGTAGCTAGCGCATGCTAGAAACCCTCTGAACCAACCAATAACAAAAGTTGACACGGAGGTGAGGAATCCACCAATAGGGCCAAATGGAAACTAAGGCACTGCACGAATCCCAATCTGTGATAATGAAAGCTGATGTCGAACACAAGGGAAACCACGCTGTCAAAGACCCATGATACTGATCGATGTTGAGCACAAGGTGAGCTATCAATAATGAAAATATGGCTAGGGTGCAGCTCTAGGCCTGCCCTCAAAGCAATATGTCGTTGTCGATAAGGACAAGACCCGCCAACAAGAATTCAATGGAGACCTTCTCAAACCGGCACAAGCAAAGCACCAATATAATTGATGTGATGACAAACATGATACTGACAACCAGGGATGGCTGACTAAAAAATAGGTCAAGAGACACCGCAAAGAGGTCGACTCAAGCTTACTTCCCTTGAACAAAAGCACGACTCAATGATGACTATATGGCAGCATATGATAACTCTGTATAAGTTCGTCATGCAGGAGGCACAAGCGAACTCTCCATATGATTGGAAGAGATAACCAATTGGAGGAGAACTGACTCAATAACAAGGTTAATGAGTACCTAAGTCAAACTAAATCCTGCCCAAAATGGAGGAGATACTTTCCTTTGATTTCTTTGTTCAAGGGCGACACGACTGACTCTAGCTGCCAAAAATATATGGAAATGAACAATATATGGAATTGTTGTCCCGTTCCCACTCTTTTTGGAATATATAACTTTTTCTATCTTTTTCTTTAAGCTAGAAAAAGAATAAAAGAATGCTATAGTACAGTGGAAAGAACGAGTGTCAGAGAAACATATGTTCTAGTTCCTGGGATGGGAACAATCCTATGCTCAATGCAGGGAGGTGAAACTGGTCAAGGACACTCAAAGGGATGTTCCTTCCACCGGTTAAAGGATATGTCAAGGTGCAGAAGCTAAGTGATTGCATGGTTGATTTTGCAGAATACATGGCCAAATAAGTGGCTTAAACATGTGTCCAAGTGAAGCCCACTCAAGGCCAAAAGGTGCAAATAGTCAAAATGCAATGCAACAGTACAACTCAACACAAAGGAGCCTCTAGGGTATAAGGCCATAAATAAGTGTAGAAGCAAGGGGAATGTGTCTTTAATGCACAAGTCATGGCAGGACTAAAGAGGACTCCCGAGCATACTCAGTGTAACAGCATGGGCAACCAATATCAGTGAGCTTCTAACTAAGATGCCCATGTAAAGGATGGCTCCACCATCGCATCATGATTTAAAAAATCAGCGAGTGAACATGGTTTGCTAACCAATATGTGATGGGGTCAATCCTATGGCTAATGTATTGTTGAACGTAGGCTAGTATGCAAGATGCAATGGCAAAAATGGTTTTCCCTAAACTATATTCTAGTGACTGAATGATACCTTCCATGATGGGTCAATGGTCATGGGACCGAAATAGGATCTCGAAGAAGTGTCCAAAATATCCTGAAACAATAACCCATTCTCAAAAATCCAAGCCCACAAGTCAAAAATTTCATGAGACAAAAAATCAAGTTTTGAGAAAAAAAAATGAAATTTCAAAGCTATATATTGACTTTTAGACTCACAAATTTTTCATTTCTATTTGGAAAAACAATGTGGATCAAAAAGGGATCAAACTTGCCTCTGAAGAACTGGACAATTCAAATCACGCCAAAGTTACCAGGTAACCCTCAAATCATGCTTGCAATGTTTTGTGATAATTTTTAGAATTTTTTATTAAGATATGATCATGGGAATTAATGCCAAAAAATCCAATTCTATGTACATGCAGGTTGGCTGTGATCAACCCAAGTATACGACGACCCTACACATAACTGTGTGTAAAGATAACCCACATGTACGTGAGTTGAAGTTCAAAAACAAAATCTAACGGTTGAAACTCATTTTTTTCAGGATGACCATCACATGGAGAGAGAGAGAGCATACCACAATTGAAAATGAGGTAATGAATTGAGAGGGTGCAGCTTGTTGAAATTCTTCAAAATGCCGAACATGAAAACCAACAGATGCCTACTCAAATTACTGATCCACTACTGGAGTGTAGAGGATGATGCCTTCATGATACATCAGATGTCTCTCAGGATTGAGGTGGAAGACATCTACTTTATTACAGGCATCTCCCGAAGAGGGGAGGTTGCGCATTCAACTGGCAGGACAAGGAGTAGTCTTTTAGTAGAAGACTATGTAGATATATACTATCTTGGGCAACCATAAAAGATTGGAAATCAGATTCCAAACATGTGGATAGTTTATCTCTAAGGATTCTTTTGTTTACCATTGCGAGGGTAAATGGATCTGCTGCATTGCATCAGGCTTCATGAGTGTCCATAAGCCTGGCAGTGGAATGCCTAACCATGGTTTTCAATTGGTGCACACCTCTTATAACCAATATGAAGAGCCAACTAACCTCCATTCAGAAAGGTTAGACAAAGAACTTTGGATATGGGACAATTTTATGCTCCTTCTTCTTCGAGAAGGTACCTGGGCTACGTCCCAAAGTATTTCTCTCCATTAGCAACCTACGAGATCCTTGGATGGGAAGATGGGCTGACTTGATGAAATGCCTTGGGGGCATGGATGTGCCTAGGACGACTTTTGATGATGAGATTTTCACCTGGTGGGACCAACAGATCATTGCAGTCGATGATTACCCATATGCTGGCATGGATTTCCAAGGAGATCCAAACTTGGTGTTGGCACCAAATGTAGCATGGGGAGACATAGGTAACAATTTTTTAAGTTTTTGTAAATTTTTAAGATTTTTTTCTTTTTTAAATATGAAATGAACTAAGAAATATTTTTGAAGGGACAAAATACTGACAAAATGATCATGTTGCAGATATGGGTCAAGTGAGACTAGATGGATTCCAAGGCACAGGCATCGCGGAAGAGGTGCCGAAGAGGCAACAACTGAGATAGAGAGGGTCCTATATGTAGTCCAAAGAAACTTGGTGAGATTGACTCACCAAGTACCGATGATAGCAATAGAGGACCTATCTGAGGAGATGCAATGCTGCGTGGTAGGAGTACCACGGGACTAGTTCTGCATACTTCGGCGTGTAGCCAATGCAGTAGTTAACTTTTTAGCAGCTCATCCTGAGTGGGACCGATAGACGGACTGGACATGATTATGGGAATTTCGTCCCAATTTTGTATATTATTATTATTTTTTTTTAACACTTTATCTATACACATGCAGTTTCATGATATATATACAGATCCAAATATTTTATGTTTGCTTAATTTGATGAATGATTGATATGCCAATCTAATGCTTGATTAGCGATAGAGTCCCCTAATGAATTCTTAGATCGTAGAATGTGCACATATGTAATATAAAGAAATGACCATTGCAACACTCTCACTCTCAAAAATTGACGATATAAATAAGGATCCTGAACCCGATAAATGTTATTTAATTGTGACACTACTTGCTGCGAGTCAAGATAAACTACCAATGAATCAATTCCATAAGAAATAGCTTTGGATAATAATTTAATAATGGCAGTATAATCGGCAATGTTATTTGAAGCAGGACCAATACATACTCCCCTCGACGCCATCAACTGGCCAGAAGGATAAGAAATCACCCAAGCTGTGGAAGCAAGATTCTGAGTGTGCCGACTAGCACCATTGGTGAATCTGAAATATATCAAGTCATCCATCAGCACCTGCCAAAGAAGATCAAAAAATGTTAATATCACAAAATGACTGACAAAATATGTACAAAAATACAATATATACAAATAAGCAATTGCTCGGTCGGAACCTAAGGAAAATACTTCTTAAGGTAGAGCCCATTTCAGGGCTCCACCAACTTGTTCCCTTCAAAATCAACTAATTCATAAGCCCCTTTTCCCAAAAATAGTTTTACTATAAAGGGACCATACCACATAGACTTGAATTTCCCTGCCCCCAAGGCGTCTTTATCTTGGTCATAGACTAAGACAAGGTCACCTTCAGAAAGACCCAAGGATGGACAACTTTATCATACTAAGTTTTAACCCTTTTCTTATGGGCCTCGTTTATTATGGCGGCATCTCGACGCTGCTCATCGAGATGTTCCAAATGAACGAGGTGTTCTTCGAGACTAGACGTCTCAGGAATAAGCTCTAAAGCTAGATTAAGGGATGGAATTTCACATTTAATAGGAAAAATAGATTCCAACCCATAAACTAATTGAAAAGGTGTAAAACCAGTGGCAGTTTTTACCAAGGTTCGGTATGCCCAGAGAGCCAAGTACAACATGATATTCCAATTGGAGTGATTTTTGTCAATTGTCCTTTGCATGATCGTCTTGAGGGACTTATTCATGGCTTCGACTTGCCCATTGGCCTAGGGATAATATAGAGACGAATGCTCCTATTGGAAGCCCAACTTAAGAGCCAATTTGGTCATCAGTTAGTTCTGGAAGTGACTACCATGGTCAGTGATAATCTCTCTCGGGATACCAAAACATGAAATAATCTGATTGAAGAGAAACAAGGTTGTTGTTTCACTATTGTTTTTGTAAGTAGGCATGGCCTCAGCCCACTTCATAAAGTAGTCTAGGGCCACTATGATATACTTGTGATTCATTGCTAAAAGTGGATTACAAGTGGTAAAGTCAATGCCCCACTTCGTAAAAGGTCCGACAGTGATAACAACAAAAAGAGGAGCTGGATGCGCGGGCATCTTCTGAGTATAGACTTGACAAGGGTGCAACGTTTGACCGCTTCAATACAATCTTTGAAAAATGAAGGCCAAAAGTAGCCGGCACGCAAATTTTTTTGTGTTGTTGCAAGCCTTGATAGATGGCTGCGACAAGCTCCACTGTGGCAATCTTCAAGTATAGACTCTGCTTCCTCCATAGTTAAGCAACGCTTAAGGATTGAATCAAGCCCTCCGCGATATAATGTATCACCAATGATAACATAGTTTTTAGCAAGGTGATGTAACTTTCCACACTCATCCTTGGAGGAAGATGGGGGGAACTTTGAAGTCTGTAGATATATGATGATATCTCCATAGCAGGGATCTTGTGAAGAAATGAGGAATAAATTTTCGTCGGGGAAATTTGTCTCATAAACGATGTCTGCTTCACAAGGTAGCTCAGAAATTAATTCCGCAAAAACCAATGACTTCTTAGACTTGGCTGACAAGAACTCGAGATCAAATTCTTGCAAAATAACAATCCATCGATTGTATTTTCCCCCAATCACTCGCCTACTGAGGAAAAACTGCAAAAGACTGACAGCCGCTAATACAAATGTTTTACGTAGCAGAATATAATGACGAAGCTGCTAGATAGCATGGATAACTACCAAGGCCAATTTCTCGACAGGAGAATAGCATAGTTTAGGACCTACTAAGCCTCGACTCAAGTAGTAAATCAGATGCTCCGTGAGAGCATCATCCTCCTGAACCAGAGCCATACCTATGATTGATTATGCTGCTGCAATATATAAAAGGAAATCTCTACCATAATCTAGTGGACTCAACAATGGGGCAAAGATTAATGCCTACTTCATCAAAAGATCGTTACGCAAAGTCATCCCATGCAAATGGAACTCCTTTCTTCAGCAAACACATAAATCCTTTAGTTATCTAAGTATAGTTTGCTATAAATCTTCTCAAGAAATTTGCCTTTCCTTGGAGACTTTGAAGTTGTCGTATGGAAGACGAGGGAGGCAACTGAATTATCCCCTCTACCTTGAAAGGATCTACTCGAATCCCTTTAGTTGATATGATGAATCCTAACAACCGACCAGATGTGACCATGAAAATGCACTTATTCGGATTTAACCAGATTTTGTAAAATCAACATCTCTCAAAAACTAACCGAAGGTGGCTGGGATGATCGATTATGTTTTGAGAATGAGCAGCTAAATCATCCAAGTATGCTTCGATGACATGTTTGATGTCATGGAAAGCATAAGACATGTCCCGTTGAAACGTAGCTCTAGCATTTTTAAGACGAAAACGCATATTTTTGTATGCAAAGGTACCCCAGGGACAAATAAAAGTTGTCTTATGCTGGTCCTCTGGGCGGATGGAAATTTGATTATAACCAGAGAATAAATTCATGAATGAGAAAATTTCAGTACTCACACATTCATCAACTATCTGATCAATAAATGGTGTGGGGTAATTGTCCTTTGGACAAGCTTTGTTCAAATCCCTAAAGTCAATGTAGACTCGGATCATTCCTTCTTTTTTATCTATGGGGACTAGATTGGAAACCCACTCTATTAGAGGAATGGGGTATATGAAACCTGCCTTAAGCAACTTCTCAACTTCAGCTTTAATAGCTCTGCTTTCCTAGGATTGACCAGTCGAAGCTTCTGACGATTCGGCTTGGCGTTTTCATACATCTTGATCTCATGCTGGACTATAAATTGATCAATACCAGGCATTTCCTCATAAGACCAAGCGAAAACATCTCGAAACTCTTTAAAGAGGTCAGTGTAAATTTGAATCTCTTCAGGGGAACAATCGGCTCCAATGAAGACATTTTCTATAACATCAGGATTCCTAGAGATGTTTATAGGTACAATTTTTGAGATAATTGACATATTACCTTCGGCAAATAAATTTGTTGGAGCCAAAGGGTTTGACACTGTACAAACATCACTAGTAAGCAAATTGGAGAACCTGGATTTGACTTCCTGCAATGGTGGAAGAAAATATGATCATTGATGTAAATCTTCCCAAGGTCAATCTACACCCGTCATCACTTCTAAAATTGCTTCGTCAGATGGTAAAACTGTATCTAAGCAATCTACAGCAGAAGTAGATTCAAGGGTCCAAGCTAGAGCCACAACATTATCTAACTCCTTCTCTGAAAAAGGAGTGGGATGGTTGTCTATAAAGTTAATGATAGATTGATAACTAAGTTCTGCTGCAGACATGAGAAATGCCATTCCACAAACCTGGCCTCCATCTAATGTGGTCGTAGACGAAGGTAAGGTCCAAGGGTCTGAAAAATAATGAGCTCGAAATATCTCTTTCTATGAAAGCCCCTTGGAGGATGAAATTGCATTGATTCTAGTTATAGGAGGGGCAAGGTCAAATATACCCATCAAGTAAGAGTACATCCCAACTCCTAAATTCTCTATAGGTTGACAGGGATTATCCACCAATGGAACTATAGAATCTGAAGTTGCTCGAGAGTCACCTGGAGAATAATCTAATTGATTAATTTTAACAATTCTCCCCTCATGAGGAAAACAAAGGATGCGGAATAGAGATGAAACTATGGCATCCATCTCATAAATCCAATTCCTTCCTAAGAGGAGGTTGTAATCCAGGTTGTCCTCAATGATTTCTACCTCAGTATTAACGACCTTTCCTCCAACACATATAGGAAAATCCAGGATAATTCCATGTGGCCTATGAGAATGACCATCAAATGGTGTTAAGAGAGTTGGTGAAGGAACAACTGAAGGTGATCCAATGGCCTTCCAACATGACATATACATTACGCATGTGGAAGCTCCCTCATCTATAACTGTCCGAAAAATATTGGTTTTTTTGTAAGTATACTTTATCTGGAAAGCCATATGTTGAGGAAGTCTCTTTTTGACATTCAGCATATCAAAAGTGAGCACTAAAGAATTTTTTGGATCTACTGCCCGATTGCTGAAAGCAAAGCACTTCTCTAAGTAGGACACGACTAGAGTACCTCCAATGTAGACACAACACAAGAACTTTGAGCCAAATCTTCTACAATCGAGTAGTTTTGGGCTGCCCTAGCATTATGGTTAATAGTCGAATGCTTTGAGGAACCTTTTAGTACCCAAAGTATAGACTTAGCAGAGGGTCGCTCAATATGAAGCAGGTCTATGCTTTCGGGAATAGATTTTTCCTTAGATGTTTCCATTTCACCATAATTGCGTGCTTGTGTGGCAACATCGATAGGAGAGCTCATCATATAAACATTTGAGGAATTTTCCCCTTCCTGGTTGCCCCCTGTGGAGGTACTAGTGTTCAAGTTTGTGCTAGCAAGTAATTGTTTCCCTTGGGGAAAACGGTTAATCAGGACAGCTTGGGAATAAGCACTGATCATCCTGAATTTTGGGGCAAAGGTGAGTCAAATGATCTCCATTGCATAACTTGCATGGAAATTTAACCTTTTTCTTAGACTCCTTTCTACCCTCACCGGCACCATTGTCGGGCTTATTCGCATTACCCTTCCCTTCCTAGTTCTTGTTCTTACCTTGTCCTTTCTTCTTCCCATCGGATTGTTGATTTCCATTAGGGTTAGAAGCCTATATGGCATTAATGGAGGTAGGATGGGAGGGCGAAGGTGTAGACGGTGTTGCCTAGTTAGAAGAAGCAGTTTGTAGAGACAACTATTGCAACTGGTTTAGAAGGTTCACCGTATTTGTGTCAATTGATCCTACTATACCATCAGCGCAAGGGCTTGGCTTTGGTTTGGCTAAATCAACCTTCGATCTAGGAGCATTAGGTAGGATTTTCCGAAGAGTCCCAGACTGATAATATATCAGTTCTAATTGCTGGGCTTGAAAAATAGCCTGCTCTCCCAAATAAACACCGGAAAGAGAAACATCCTTGGAGATCTCAGGTTGTAAAGATTTGAGAAACCATTTGAGATGGAACTCTGGTGGAATTTTGGTTTTGATAAGCCTCTTTCTCCATCTCCATTCCTGGATATGATCCAAAATGTGTGTTGCTGTGTCTTGATGAAAATTGGCCAGAAGCTCATTTTTGGCTTCATAGCGGACATGCAACTGAAAATGGTTCAAGAAAATATTAGCCAAATCAGTGAAAGAAGTAAAGGTGCCCCCTGGCAACTCTACACAACATTTTTTAGAATTCCCTGTTAAGGTGCACTGAAATAACCTCAACCTGATTGAATCATTTATTATGGAGTTGGATGAGCACCATAAGTGGAATGTGGTCACATGGTCTCCTGGGTCTTCACCATTCTTCCCTTCGAATTTTGGAATATCCGATGGAAGTTTAGTTGGGACCAGAGGCCAAGCTGGATTGTATGTAATTAGATCATTTTTCCATTCATTCAAGTTTGGCAAATTAAGTGTGGCCAGAAAAGGAAGTCATGGAGGACCTTGGGAATTGCATTCGAACTGGGCAGGGTTCCCGTAGGTCTGAAAAGAATGACCTAGATTTTGAAAGGCACCAAGTTACTCGAAGTAACTCATAGAGCCTACTGAACCAAAGGGTGATCCTTGAGGTCCAACAAAATTTGGAGTTTGACCAACTCCTCCCGAAAATCCTCCGTAACCAGTGAAGTTACCCCCTAACGAAGTATTGAAAGGAGATGACAGCCCCTGATAAGGGTTCCAAGCATTAGCAAAGGGTGAAAAACTTTGAAATGAATTAACCGAGGAATATGGCACATTCCCTTGTTGGCCAAAAAAATTATTCCCATCTCCTATCCCACTAACCGCAGGGTTTGTCCAACTCTAAAAGGGGTTACTACCTTGACTTGTAAAAAGAAAAGGCATTGACCCTACTGTCAGATTAGAATGTGGTATATGACCACTTCCAAATGGGAAGCCCTGAAAAGAAGCTGATCCACTCATCATTTATGTAGAGGCAATTGATGGTATATGCAAAGGAACTTAAGGGATACCTTGAGAGGGCATTCCAAAAGGGAAAAATCGAAAACTAGATGCATTAGCTTGAGAACTTCCACTCGTCACATAATGGAGGTAGACCCAAATAAGGATGTGTTGGGAGTGTTAGAATGGATGGAAATAGTTCCTCCCCCTTGCACAGATATGGAATTCTACATGCTTGCAACACTCATCGTGGATGCCATGCTTCCAGTAGTGGTCATCAAAGGGATAGATGTATGTGGAACTGGACTCGAAGGCCCGTGATTCGGAGTTCCAACGTCTAAAAAAACATCTGGATGATCAAGAGGGAGAGGAGAATTCGGAGCCACAACCGACTCTAAAATCTCTTCTACTTCAATAATATCTTCCGACTGGAAGAGTACTCGAGAAAGAACTAGTGTGTTCCTCTCTACATCTGTAGTAGTACCAGGTCTATCTTGTGAACTAATGCCCCAAAGTAGAGGATCAATCTCTGATGCACCTGCTGCCACTAGTTGAAAACCACTAGTAGAATTTCTCTTATGCCTTCTAGGAGAAGGCTCTAGATTCGTAGGTGAAAGCCCACGAAGTCTCTGAGACCGTTGAGATGGTCGGTTAGCCACTTTTAATTATTTTTATAAAATCTACTTAAGGACTCAAAGAAATTAAAATCTAGGCCAACTAGGAGCACAAAACACTGACTAAAATGTCCCTAAAGATATCAGCAATCAAACAACTTCCAAGTATTTCTGCTCTGGGTGATTAGGACCAAACACCAAAATACAATAAAGTTAATAATAAGGACCTTTTGAATATAGACTGGGGTAATTACACCCCAGGCCTACTAGCGAAGGTATCAGAGGTAGTTATGCTGACCTCCAAACAACAGCCTTTATTGGTGCAAGCCCACAAGCTTCACAAGGGTGCCCTCCAGATGTATTTTTGAATGTGATACAACGTCAACCTCAGGGGCCATGGGATTCCCCTCCACAGCCACCTGTGCGGATTCCTAGGATAGGCAATTATGGGCATCAACTCGTATTCCTAAGATCCGGCAAGTAAGAGAGGGGGTATCTCTCGTCCTTATCTTCACTAACCGTTATGCTTTACTCCCAGTCATGGAGCTTTCCAAGTCTCCCTGACGCAATTGGATTTCGCTCTTTAATCAGACCTCTATGTTTTACAATTTAGAGCAGCCTTGGAGAGTTTACCTACCGCTTGCCTAATCCAAGGCCCTAAATAAACCTAAACTTGTTGGTGTATTCTGATGACAATACAAAAAGTTCTAGTTTATTTTACAAAGTGCTTGATTTTAAATGGTTATTCTTTTAATTCAAAGGGATAAATGGAAATGAAACCAATGGTGTTTGTATGACGTAAAAGAAATTAATGAAAAACTAACTTATATGAATGCAATCATTTGTTCTTCGATGGAAATTTCTACTTGGGTTCTACGAAAATTCTATAATGAAAAAACTTTTACTTTTCTTTTCTTAAAGCACACTTCACACTCACAAAAACTAAAAGGACTATTGATTGTTTAATAATGCAACACTACCCTAATGTAAGGTGTACATGAAGATGCAAGATCCTAGATTACTCTAAAAAGAACGAAAGCAATTGTTTATAACTTATTAACAAGCCAACTTAACTGTTTGAAAAGAATACAAATTTTGAATACAAAATCTTCTCCAAACAAGAAGGACAAATCCAAAAAGATCACAATTCACTTTCAAAAAATCAAAAGAAACCAAAATCAAACTTGGAAAAAGAAGGCAAAAACAATGTTTTTTAAGAACCTTTCTTTTCCAAAAAGCAATGAAAACAACCTTTCGAAAGCACTCTAAATTCCACCAAAGATTCAAAGACCAAAAGAACAACATAAGGAAACTTTGCAAGTCACAAATTTGACAACGAATGAAAACTTGAAAAAAAAGGGCTTCAACTTGTACTAAACGATCCAAAAGGCAGCAAAGAGCTTTGACAAACTAACCAAGAATTCAGGAAAGAAACACTTTCAAATTTGTCAAAAAGAAACTTTCAAAAAGCAAGAAAAGGTGTAAGGCCATGAAATGACGAAAAGAAAAGCAAGTAGACTAATAATTGAGCTTGACACTAATATTGAAAACAATCTGATGTTCTGGAGGACAAGGACAATCAAGAACCTCTATAAGAAGTCTCGTGTGTCAAAACACAAATCATAAGACTCACTCAAAAGTAAACCTAGGCCAAAACTTTTCAAAGAAGAAGAGAATTCAAAACAGTAAGCTCATTGAATAATAAAATTTTAAAGATAGAAATTGACCACTCAGAGACCAAACAAACCAAGAAACAAATCTTTCTGGGTAGAGAGATTTGAAAAAATAATTCAAAAAATGGTGTATGCCACTGTGTTCAAGCACAAAGGCATGTACACGTGCTTTTGATAAAGGAAACTCGCGTATAGGTGGGTTCACTTCACAAAAACAAGCATGTGTACGCTACTATAAATAGACTAAAGTGCGTATGCAAAGCTTTGTAAGAAAAATAAAAAATAAAGCTAGATCAAAAAGATCAAACTTAAGGTCTAAGATTCTACTAGACCAAATAATACTGTCACAGCAAGCAAACCAAGAACTGAGCCCTGATTGACACTGAACAACCCAAACTAGGAATAACAAGATTGTTATCCCCAGTGGAGTCGCCAATTCTGTTACAGGAATAAGTACCCTAGGTCTTTGGGTTGAAACCCCAACAGAGAAAGAGAAAACTACACTAAGAAACACTCATACAACTCAAGCAACATGCTTATATAAACAACCTATGTGATAGCGACCATACCTGGATGTCCTTCATTTGGGTATTTCTAGCAGGTTTCAAACCCTCTGAAACTCTTGATGATCTTTGAATGTGCAAATCAACCAATTCGAACATACATAACAGCATATAGATAAAGCATTTTTAATGAAACTAACTTTATATCATATAAGAAAATGATTAGTTATACATCAAAATAACATTCATACATGAATTACAACAGTATCTGACGCATAAACAAAGTTAATATAAGGAACAAGACAATGCTTCTTTTTATTGTAGAAAGCTATAACTAACATGGAGAGAATTCACCTGAGTCTTCTTCTTCTGGCTCCAAGTAGAACCGTCCTCCAAATCCGTCCAATCCCAGTCTTCAACAGCCTCCTTCCATAACAAATACCATGATATCTCGAGCAAGTGAGAGAATATCAACACTCAAGGAAACAAGGGTTTTCTGAAACTTTGGGAAGTGCTTGAAGCACAAGGATACTTCAGACTCAGTCAGGGATAATCTCAGTATAATAATTCTATCTCTTCTCCCCCTTAAGGCCTTCCCATAGAAATCTATTTATACTTCTCCCAATTAGTTTTTTAGTTGGGAAACAGTTGGGCCACGAGCAATAAGAGGTAATGAACAGGTAAAAACTGTGAACTCTGCCCATAATTAAGGAAATTTAATTTTTTTAAGTGTTTTAACACATATACATCGGTTGGATATAGACTAAACCGCGTGTACATGATTTTATCTCAAGGAAAAGTAGTGTACAGGGAATAAAACATTGTTTTAAAAATATCTGGACAAAGTCTAGAAGGAGGGGTTACCCTATGCCATAAACCAAACATCACAAATACCAAGGGTGGTAAATGGAGATATAACAAATACCACCATCCAAGGAGCTTGAAGGCCCTCTATTTATTAGATAAACAATAGTATCTACACCATCTACCCAAAACTGTAAAGGAAATCCCGCATGCAATCTCATGTACCTTGCACGCTCCATGATTGTCCTGTTCATCTTATGGTGTTCCTGGAACTATCTTGTCTTTGCGAATTCCATTATTTGAATAGTACCTATCAAACTCTTTTCTACAATATTCACCTCCATTGTCTGATCTGAGACACTTCAACCTTTTTCCTGACTCATTTTCAACCAAATCTTTCCATTTCTTGAAAGTATCAAATACATCAGATTTATTTCGAATACAATAAATCCAGGTTTTTCTAGTTGCATCATCAATAAAAGTAACATAATAATGAGAGCCACCAAGAGATGATACCTAAGCATCTCCCCATAAATATATATGCACAAGCTCTAATTTTTTGCTCTTATTTTCTTTCCCAACGCTAAGGAATCTGACTCTCTTCTGTTTTCCATAAACACAATTCTCACAGAATTTTAAATCAACATGCTTCAAACTTGACAACAAATTTCTTGAGTGAATAATCTACATCCCCTTCTCACTAATGTGCCCAAGCCTATGATACCACAATGTCATATCTTCTCCTGTAGAGGTTAAAACATTTATATAATTAGAAATACCATTGCATAAATACAATGTACCAACCTTTTCTCCTTTTTTATTACCAGGGATCCTTTAGTGACCTTCCAGGTTTTATCTATAAAAGTAGTCACACAGCCTTCACCTCCCAACTACCCTGTTGAAATAAGATTTTTCTTCAGATCTGGAACATGCCTTACCTCCTTCAATAGCCATTGATTTCCATTATGTTGTTTTATGCAAACTATACCCATCCCAATGATTTTACAGGGTTTATCATCACCTAATCGAACCTGTCCAAAATCTCCTTGAACATAATCATGAAAATGTTTTCTATCAGGTGTGGCATGGAATGAGGCCCCTGAATCTACCACCCATGCATCAATAATATTTTCTAAAGAAAGAATCAAAGCATCTTGCAACACATCGCATGTTACATTCACTTCATGATTATTTTCTTGCTACGTGTCTCCTTCTTTTCCCTTCTAAGACTTGCAGTCTTTCTTTAGGTGTCCTTTCTTCCCGCATTGACAGTACACTATCCCTGAGCTGGACTTGGGTCTTCCTTTTCTTGACTTATTGTGATATCTAGGGCTCTTTCCTCTTTCCATTTTTCTTCCCCTAGTCTCTGTAGTCAAAGCATTACCTGATGTCTCACCGGAGCTTTTCTGTCGCATTTCCTCGCTAAGGATTGCACCAACAACATCATC
>APFE030676666.1:0-21124 GCA_000404065.3 Pinus taeda | reverse complement strand
TACTTTGAGAACCATTGACATTACTGGTGGTCTCTCTCACGCTTGTTAACAGTTTACATCATTGATTGGTAATCAAGAGGTTTCTACCATGTTCGACATCGACTCATTTATTCGCATGGCTAGAATCGTACCGATTCGGGAAGTAGACATGAAGACCCTGGATCTAGTTTCCACCATCCAGGCTACGAGGAGTTTTGTATTCATTATGTTGTAGAACAATTATAAACAGATGGCTGCATCCATACTGTGTCTACACGAATCTATGATTATGATGTATTATGAAATCATTCATGTATCAAAGTAGTTAGTCTATTAGTTAAAGTTTTGATCTGAGTATGGGAATGCCTACCTCAGCGATGATACAATCTTATACATGTATTTTGTGTTGAAAATTGCAGGTTTTGACCAGGCTCTCCACAAGATAATCCTTGAAATGATAAAGTACTTCACCCTTCCTAGATGATATAAAACCCTTATCTATTACAGGCTTCGCACTTTAGGGGGCAATCTGTTACACTGAAATTTGTCACCATGACTATCTGCGGTTAATATGGCTCCATCAATAGTCATATTATCCTCCTTGTCAAGCCTTATACCTCTGCTCTCCATGTCAAACTTCAAAAAGAGAGAAAGTCATTAAAAATCATGTTTATCTCTGGGTACGCAGGTTCTCTCTACCTTGCCTGCGTGTACGCATCCCAAGCTCATTGTACCTGCGTACTTGTACGCTCTGTAAGTCAAGGGATGGGTGCGTACTCCTATAAAGGTCAAAAGGCGCAAGTTTCATCTTAAAAAAGTGACTTGTGGTCACTTCTAGAGCATTCTAGAAGATTGTTTGACGTGTATTGAGCGCCTCCAGATGGTCCATGCATCCCTATGATAGACAAACTTATCCCATCAAGAGAGGAACTACCCCATCCAAAAGAGGGAGTATCCCATTGATGTTGAACCTGAATAACTTCCTCTAGAACACTATAAATACAGGCATTGGGCCACAGGAGGGGAGGTTGAAAGCTGAACATTCCAAAGGGTAGATGCTGCTAGAATTAGGACTTCCTTGTAGAAGCTTGTGAGGAGAGATTACCATCCTTTCTTGTTTCATTTGGAAGTGGGTAAGCTTGTCAAAGTAGAGGAAAACTCTTGTTGGACCCTGGGAGGAACTTGCACAACACCAAGGCTCAGGTTGTAATGGTTTCTTTTGTTTCCTTAATACAAATAAGTCCATTCTTCTCAATGATTTGTTGTTAATGAATTGTTTCATATACTCCTTGGTCTATATGTTGAGTATGTTTTGTTTTATGAGATATTCAAGTGTTATGTAATCGTTTGATTGTTAGTGCATGTAGGTTTCGAAGTGAAGGAGGAGCTCATCTGGATCGACGAGGCTAGACTACTACAACAGCGTTGGACTTCAGGTAGGATCGAAAAACACTTGGTTTCTCGTATGATAATTCATATTTAGAGAAGGATTGCTCTTAATTGTCTTGTTTGTCACTAGAAAGTCTTAGGCTTCTAGGGAGGTTAGTTTTGTCCGCAAAAATAACTCTTTCCGCATGACAAGGGACGAGCACCTGCAATTGCATTGATATCCCAACATTGTCTCTAACCATCTGTCAAAGCTTTGACAAGAAAAATGGTTTAACACTTTCTTCCATGACCTCAAAATTAGTTTGGAAACATTCCTAATAGTATAAAAATTCATTGTGGTACAATGAACATGAATATGAATTCTACAGAGGTAATCCATGGATTGAAGGAGGATTTCATGGGAATTGACTTCAAGACCAATCATATCTTAAAATAATTAATTTTTCTAGGTTGGACTCATTTTAAAATTATGGCATAAATCATGGTTGATCCACTACAATGCTTCTATATGCAATGGTTTTTTCTTATTTTATATTGGTTGCATTCTATTTGGGTTGATATGTATATATTTTTTTGGTCTATTCCCAAGTCCATTTCTTTGATTTTGTTCCTCTCGCCTCTCTTGTTGCAAACCATATTTCATCATCCATTATTTCTTCAAATTTCCTTACTCTTAGCCATTAAATTGAGGCCTACATCTCTAGTTCAGGCACACTACCTCTTAAATCTCTTCCTTATATCCCTTTCTCAATGGATCATGCCAGATCCAATAGACATTGGCACACTCAATTCCAGAATCCCCCTTTGAACGAGGATCAACTTAATGAAAAATCCTTTACTCATTTCTTTCATATGTAGACTATACTAGAAAATTAGGGCAAAGCTTGAACTAGTAGAGGTATAGTCTTGATTCAAACATGGTTGAATCAATGATGAGGAAATTAACATTGAATTTGCACCGTGGATACTAGATACAAGAAATACTTGTAGTATAAACACCAAGTATTATTAGATGATTCACCTTTACTGGAAGACAAAAACTATCATGGGTAAGGTTTTAATGTAGATAAATGAAGCTCATCTTTGAGTGTAAGTTGTATTTTAAAACTAGTACCATTATGCGACTTGTGACCTTCGGGAGAATGGAAACCAAGCCAATTGTAGGTTGCATATTCATCTTTAGGTTTGGTGGTACTTTTGATTTGCATTGACAGTCACATATTTTACACTTATAGTTGGGCGTAAAATTGTATGGCAACCAAAGAAGTATTAGGAGTTTGAATTGTGGCCTTATTTTAGTTGAAATTTGTGGCTCCAATGTAATTCATAACCTCCGGTGAGAGATATATGGGAAATGAGTGAAAATGGGTTAACAAAGAGAGGGATCTAGATAAAAAAGTATTGTTCTAATTATTTGGTGAAGGTGTTTGATATCCCTATTGGGGTTGTAAATCATACAAACACCTTCACCCAATAAGTCGACTTAGTTGAGATTTTGAGGACAAAAAATTGCTTCATTAGTGGATAAACGGGTATAGTCTAAGTTACGCCATAGAAAACCTAACGAATGGATATATATTTTGATGATGTAACAAACAAACCAATTAAATGAAACCCCCACATGATGATTGAAGCCAAGATTTTCATGCCTTGGTAATCCAGCACTGTTGGATGTGGTGATTTGATGTAAAAAACATAAAATCCTAAGAGGGTTTAATGTGAGTTTGTAATGCCCTCCTCCCACATTTACCCAATTTCATTGATATTCTAGGGTGAACATGAGACAAAGGGTTACTAGGAAATGTATCGACCTCCAATATTTAGTTATGGAAGTGGGGCTTACAATTCAAACTTACTAACCACAACTGACATCCTATAGGGATTACAAGACACTCACAGGCCAAAGAACCACCCCATGTTACCAAACTCTGAGTTGGATAGCTTTTTCAGTGGCCTAAACTCCCAACCGCATGCACAACAATGTGTGAGTGTGATTGTGACCCTTCAGTCACATGCACAACATTGCCTTCATGCAGTTGTAGCCCAAATTATCAAATTCAAAGGGTGCAGTCCCAAGATCTAAGCCACAATTCCAAGCCAGCCTCCAGACCACTGCCCAAAACTTCCTAATACTTTCCAGAATGATAAGTGACTTAATGACAAGGAAAAACTTGAGACAAAAAATTGACCTAACCAAGCCTAACCATGTCAGTCATTTCGTCAAACATATGGTGAACATGTAAACTATAGATCATGAATCCATATATGAACATAGTAGTTTGAAACTTATCTAAGAATCAACAGGAAGGTCTAATTCCCTCTCATATTAACTGCAATAACACTTGTTAGTCCATGCTTTTATTAACCATCAAATACTTATCAAATCCTGAACAATACATAACTAGATCATATTATCAATCCATGCTTATAACCAACATATAACCATATTATTAACCATGAAAGAATAGTCATCAAACCATCATAACAACAAGTACAAGTGCTCATAGATTAAAATAGGAAGATAGTTCTTATTAACTTATGCAAAATCCAACCAAGTCAGGGACTTCCATGCACCACATGGCCATAGATTGGGTTGAACCAAATCTTTGTTTAGCCAATCGTCCCTATTCCATATTCTAAGTATGAATGTGGGAACTGAAGACATAAGAAACCAGGAATTCCTATATATTGAAACACCTCCACCCTCAGGCTACCACGATCCCAAAAACCAATCAAGAGATCATAATGCCCAAAACAAGATTGGATGCCTCAAGGTTTCTTCACCATTACCTTGAGAAAATTTATTGTCTCAACCCACTTATTGAGGGCTTCCCATAGATTAAACCACCTCCACCCCTAACGCTTTGGAATTTTCTTGAGACCACCTCACTCAATTCCAAAACCTTCCAAAAATCCAAATCTCAACTAGAAAAGAATCCATCACGCCATGGTTATCCAGAAATGGCAAGGAAAGGCTAAAACCACTGTCACACTAGGAAAAACCCATGCTAATGACAACAAAAGGTCCAAATACACAAATTCATGTACCATGCATTCACAAACCAACTAAGAAATCACACATGTAACCTATTTCCTGCAAATCCTGTTGTTGAAGCTACTTGATCAAACCTTCCTTGCTTGTTCTTTTCTTTCCTTATCCTTCCTTTGCTTTCCTTGTCTTTCCTTTCTTTCCTTTCTCCAATGCTAGAGTGCTCTAAGAATACTCTAAGTTTGGACTAATCCTCAGAATCCTGTGAACTAACAAAAGGCTGTGAACTAATCCTCAAAAGCCTTTTTATCATTAAGGCCTCTAGTTTCTTCATTTTCCTTTATTTTTCCTTCAATTTTCCTCTTATGCAAATTTGTGACCTTTCATCTCCCTTTTCTCCTATTTTCCTTTATTTTCATAGATAAATGCCAATTAATGCCTCTTTTTCTTTGCCAATGCCTTTTTTGATTTCCTTAGACACCAACTAGGATGTTTTTCCCAAAATTCAACTTGGAATACGTGTCCCATGGCCTTGGTATTATTTTTCATTTATTAACCTTTATTACATAAACTTTTAACCCAAGGTTGTTATAGGGACTCAAATTAGAACTTTAGAATCAGGTAGGAGGATGCAAGCATGGGCATATGAGAAAACAAGAACAGATGTGTGTGAAGACTATACATAACTAAGGAGAGGGTATATGAAACACCCAGTGAATAAGGGATATTGCGGGTTGAAATGTGACTTGAGAAAGGTCATAGATATATATTGCATAGTGATTTTATCGCTTGTGACAAAGATATCTAGGTTGTTGGTTCAACAGTGTCAGAGAGGATCTAGTTTTAAATGCGAGTAGTAGATCACATCTCCAATGGGTAATGAGAGAAGACATTATAAACCAAGGTGAAACTTGTGACCTACCATGAAAAGCGCCTAGAGGAGGTCAAAGTCGCAATTCCAATAGCCAGTGAGATCACATTTTCAAGTTGCAAGGGAGGTCACACTTAGAATTCACACAATGAATCTGTCGCATGAAATGTAGAGAGTCAAGTCGCATGTTGCAAATTGATACAAAAATTGCAATGTCATTGAATGTTGCATGTGTGAATTGTGACTTCAAAGGAAGAGTTCTTAGTTTAACTATTATTCGCATTCACAAATAAAAATTAAACTGTGATTTTTCCAAGCCATATAGAAGCCACTATCAATTTTTCCATTGGGTCTATAGCCCTTGTCTCCTGGTGTTCTCATTCCATATCAAGTAATATGTTTATACAACATTTTGTAGTGCAAGTTTTACCAGCTTGTATGAATTATTCTTTTCTACAATGCGATGATAAGAGTGTTAACCTTGTTGCTAGATAATACCCAAATTGGATGGAGTTTTTGAGTGCATGCAGACCACCAATGAATCATGATAAAATGTGGCTTATCTTTCTATGAACACTTATAAGAACTAATATTGCATCCGCAAATAAAAACCATATATCAATATAGCATTCAAAAACATAACTAATGACAATGATATAAAAATGGAATCATGCTAGTATAGGAATTTAATGGTGTCTAAAAAAAATGAAAAACACTTACACCTTAATGCACTCGAATAGATGAATTTCAAGGCAGGGTGAAGTTGCCAACATAAGATACGCCCATAAACCATAAATATCAATGTGACTAGGATCTGAGGAAAGTTAAGGTGATAATTGGCTCATCGGGAGATTGATCAATTCAAAACATGAACATAAGCATAATCCCAAGAGCCTTTCATAAGTAGAGGGTGACCCAAAATTTTGATATATGCTAAAATTTGCGTGGGTGTTGTAGAGGCTAAAACAAGAACATAGTGATTTCCTATCAAGGGCCAATTAAGCCTCTATGTATTCCTGAGAGATTGGTGGAACCTGTGATTGATATGCAATGTTTTCAACACTGTGTATATGTTATGGGTAAGACTGATAACAGCATGGTTGTGTGCTTGAGTTGATATTGAGGAGATTTTCTAAGTCTCCCAAGTCTAGTAAAGAGTAATAAAGCACTTCCTTCAACCCACTATGTTACTAATCCAAGTGGGAGAGTCTCTTTTAAAACCACCAAGTTTAACATTGTGTGGTGAATTCACACTCAAACCAGCCATGCAGTACGTATAGGGAAAGCAGTGAATCCTTCTAAATACCATCGGGTTTAAGAGCCATCGAATCGTTATAACCCAAGCTCCAGGAAGAATTATTGCGATCAAATCATGCTTGATTTCCTGTGTAAATTGTGCATCGTGCAAGAAGGGAGAAAACCCTTAGGAAAATCACCAAATGCATGGAGTGGGGTGTACCGGATGAAATTCCTCAGATGAATGAAGTGGGGTGTACCAGAATATATTTCCCAGAGGCATGAAATGGGTGCACTAGAGGCTCCATCCCATAAGATCTGTCCTAGAGAGCATTCCTTGGAGGAGAGGAAAAAACCACTGAAAGTTTCAATAGGGGTGAAATCGGGAGTTTTATCTCAGATACGACAAATCTTTTTTGTTGAGGTACAACCGAGAGTTTTATTCGGGTAGTGCACCAAAATTTATAGTCGGGGTAACACTCAGGAGTCATAATCAAGGAACATCACTGAAAGTTTTAGCCAGGGCATTCCCCAAATGTATGAAGAGGTTATTCCTTAGACACACACAATAGGAGTACCAAAATTTGTTTCCTCAAGTGTATGAGGCGGGCTTACCAAGATGTGAAGTGCGAGTTCATGGGGACCCAAACCCGTGAGCAGGTCAGCAACCATTAACAAGTTGTAATGGGTTCCATGTGGTAGGGTAAATGACATGGCACCCTCTGATTCATTGGAAATTTACAAGATCATAACCTATGATCTAGAGATTGTACTGAGGTAAAGTTTTATATCATTAGATTCGTCTTGACGAGACAATCACAATGGTGATGCTTATTTATATTTCCAAAGACTAAAAAAAAAAAAAAAAAAAAAAAAAAAAAAAATTATTATCTCATCTCTCTAAGTGTTTACTAGGAATATTGGATTAGCAAGTGAATGCTTTTCACCGAGGTTAAGGTGGGGGATGTTTACACTTATAGACTAGCTAATGTGACAAGACATGATTGGTCAAACTTTAAAAGGGAATAACTCTAAATTCAAAAGGGGGATTGAGATGAAATTATATCTCTAGAAAGCTCTCAACAAACTAAGTGCAATGGTGGTGTTTATTTTGGGTTTTAACAAAGTTGAAAAAGAAGGAATTTTATAACCACGTCTTCACAGTGAGACCATGTAGGTCAACTTAGTTAAAATTAACACCTCACACAACCCAAATAAAAGCAAAGGGGCGGGGAGGAGCATTACAACAATTTCACTATGTAACTCATGAGAGTTTAGATTTTAATTTATCAATGTTGTTTTCCTTATTTTTATTAATTAGAATCAAGAGGTACTTATGGTATTCTAAATTAAGGTTAACCACCTTCTTGTAGTATCTTAATTTCTTTTTATCATTTAATTACTTATTACAACATAGATTCTACTTAAATTTATATGTAATAATATTTTAATATTATTGGTACCTTATAAAATGACTTTTTTCCTAATAATTTTGCAAGCTTAAATATTTTATATCTTTATTTGTGCTAATAGTAATTTTAGTTAAAGTTTTAGATGATTTTTGGGAGCCTCTTACCGCGTACATTATTTATGTTACTATTATACATTAAGTTAAACATAATTATTATTTCAATGAAAACTAAACTTACTTTTATAAAAAAATAAAAATTTTAATATATAATTAATAATACAATTTTAATATACAAATAATAATATTTATTTTCTTAAAATTTTATAAAAAATGGTATATATAATAGTAATAATAATACAAATTTAATGCATATTGAGGTATCGGTAGAACATATAATTGCACCTTAACAAATTATAATAATTGGTTTAGTGAAATATGTAGACATAAGCGTCCATCCCATGCCTTCCTCTAAAAGGCCAATAATTAAATTTGTCTGGTATGGTTAAGACGAATCATTTTTATCCTTTAATCTAACTTCAATTCTTAATAATAACATGTTCCGTTGATATCTTGCTCAAGATTAATAACATATTGAACTTATATTTTGCTGAAAGTTAAAATGTTTAAATTATTGCTGAAAGAAAGATTAAATTATCATCACTATAACATTACTTATTTGTTTCTATCACCATCCCGCAATAATTTTAAATAAATAAACTAGTCCACTCAACCTTTTCCACTTGTTCTATACAATGCATTAACTGAATAAAGAGAAGAAGGATCGTTGCCATACTTATTTTATATATATATTACCTTCTCCATCTTGAGATATAGCGGAATTAAAATAGTTGAAATTAAAATAATTTCATGTTTATTTGTTTACTTAAATGTGTAAATTATTATTAAAAATAATGTAAACAATGTAATTTAATTATTTGATATTTATTTTTATTTTTTATTTGAAAACTAAGAAATGTTTTTTAAAGTCAAAATAATCATATATTTGATTATGTATTTTACAAAATTTGAATATTTTAAGGGGTTTTTACCGCGTTAAATTTATTTATATAATCAAAAAAAGCATTTTAAAGAATAAGAGATTACCATCTCCTGAAATTGTATCACTAGATTATATAGAAAAAAAACAAAAATGTTGAATAAATAGATTGCACTTCTTAGTATATATTTTTATATAAGGTGTTTGGGACACTTTCAGAACCTAGTTTAATCATGTAATTGGCTTAATCAAATGTTTAATGCATGATTACTCATTGTATACACCCCTATCCTTGATGATTACAAGTAGATATGTGAGAGATATCTTTAGTTCGTATGAATTGATGGTGAAGAGATAACTTTGGTAATGGATTTTCAACCCACACAAACATTAATGAAGCTTGGTCTTGGTCAACGATGGACTTAGGTCATTGTGTGATGGAAAATACTACTACCTTCATGCCAAAGACTGAGGGCTTACCTTCAAATGGGCTATGTTCTAGCCCTTTTTGGGTCTGAGGTGTCATACCTTGTTCTCCTCATTTGATCAAACTTGCAATTGAATCTATTCTTGTGCCCTTAGCTCACTTGGTTCTTAGTTTTGCTACTATGTGGGTTGTTGGAGCCATTTGTTGCTTCCACAAAGTGTATTCTTTCTATAATTTCTACTATCGATTTGTTCTCATTTTGAATGTTTTGGGGGTGTGGATCTAGTCTTTCGAATCTATTTTTGCAGGATTTAAACATCACCCCTATATCATGTGCACCTATTGGTCTTTATGTCTATCACAAGCCTCTCCAAGTTTTGTTCTAAGTTTTATGGTCAACTTCGACATTGTGTTTCTACTATTGTTATTGTGGCTTGTGATGAAACCCCTAAGTCAAGCAAGATGGGTGCTTCTTATACTAAAAGAGGTCACAGATTCTCTTGTTGGGGTGTCACTCAGCCATCCTTAACTTTATGAGAGATTTTTCAGCGTAAATCACATGAAATTTCATTTGTCGATGCGTTTCGAACCTGCTAGTGTGGTTCATCGTCAGGACAAGTTGAAGAATCAGATCCAACATGCATGTTAAATACTCAGAGCAGAACATCCAACGGCTATAATCTTTGACCAGGCAACGGCTATACTGATTGATGGTTAACATTGACTGGGAAACAGCTAGTTAGATAGGACCCGGGGTATAACAATTTAAGTTAGTTATACATTAAAAAATAATAATGATTTCACTAATTAAATAAACTATACATTACGTCAAACATGTGATACAGATTTGGTATCGGTTACCTTTTACCTTGATCCATAAATAAATAGTAGTCAATATGATAACTTGCATTTTTGAGGATTGTTTCCTTGCATCCAAGTGTTTCCCATCCCATATTTACAATATGCAATTGACATCTTCTCTTCCATTTCTGTGAATAATTTTTCTCCAAATATCCACTTAATTGACTATAACAATAAACTTATAATTCCGGATAGTTTATAGGAGTTTGATTTGGATTTGGGAGTGGGTAATTATAGATTGATTTCTTTTCTATTTGATCTTTATTGATACGTGAACCACTCTATAAGATAATGGAACAAATTTTTACTATAGACTTTTAATATTGTTTCTCGAGTAAAGATTTTAGGAAAATAAATTGTGATAGAAATTGACTAGCAATTTGAGATTTTGACGTGTTCACGTAATTGGCCATGACTAATGTAAGTAAACAATATGAAATCAACTGATATTTGGAAACCAAATAATTATTGTCATCATTACTAAGTTATGTGCAATCCCTCCTTAATTATATTTGGGACTATAACATTTTGATTGAACATGGCTGCAAGTTTGTTCAAGGTGGTGGTGAGGGAATGATTCTTTTTAAAGAAGATCGTGCTCGAATTTGAAGGAAACGACAATATGTGATCCAATTTTTATCCAATTTAAATCTTACAATCCCTTTCTTATTAATACGTTGTATTTGAAACGTAGGGACAACCTTTTTTATATAATTATATTTGAACTAAAAAGAAGTGAGAGAGTATGTTCCCAGCTTCATCATCATTCACAACTTTCTTTTCATTTATCACATTCACAAGTTGATTTTGGAGGTCTATATCACCATGGCTTCACCATTTTCACTTTTCATATCATATCACATCACCATCCTTAAAGGAGGAGGGCATCACAATGTAATCTACATATTCACCTCGCCATACAAGGAGTCCTTTTACTTTTTCTTTTATTTTCACAATAAATATTTCCTAAGTCATATATATATATGTATGGGTAAATAGATATTTTTATTAATAAAAAAAAGTTGCATATAGTTTGAGAGTTATTAAAAAGACTAAAATCCAAAAGATACTTGAGACTAACCAACTCCCTATCAACAATAGACACTCATAAAACAACTGCGATAATTATAGCAACATAGAAAACTCTTTGAGGATTCAAGGTTTCAAAAGGGGAATGTTTTCGACATTTTTTAGTTTCTTTGCATGAGACCACCTTGAAATCCATCATTTGAACCCCAAGACTAAACTATGAGGAACTCGAGCCTAGTTACTTGCTTTGAAGATAGCCCTTATACAAAATTGTAGCCTCATGCGTTAGTATGTCCTTCACATCTTTGCTATGCCATTCTTCTGCAAGGGCAATCAGTTATTGGTCATCCAGATCCATATCATCTGGTAGAGCTTCGAACCCCGCTTCTTCCAAAGGGGAGTTAGTCATTTCCTATGGTAATGGATTTTGTTGGTGCTCTTTAGGGGAATTTTGTACAACCTCTATAGGGTTATCGAATTTACCTTCTACTGTTTGCATGCTTGATTAAATGTTGTCTTGTTGCAGGGACTCCTTTGGAGAGGAGAGAGACTCGAACCTATTTTCAGCTCTAGAGATCTCATCAGGGATTGAGGTAACCTAGGAACTCAAATTTCTTCTTCTTTGTGGGAATTTTTCCGAATCAATGGCTCTTTCTAAGAACGGATTTCATCAAACAATTCCTTGGTATTCATTGGATGGTCCCTAATAAGAATTCCATAATCATGACAACATCTATATTGGAAGGGGACTTGTTCATAATTTAGAGACAACTTCCAAACACTATCATGATAATAAATATCTATAGAGGTTGGAACATGATGGGATATATTTATGTAAACGTGTATTTGTGCATATGAAGTGTACCTTCCTCTCTTGGTAGCGTTTGATACTTTGACAATTTTGTCAATGGCATTGTCGATGTCTTCAAGGGGTTCCTCCTCTCAATATTCCTTGGGAAGAGAAAAGAGACAAACCCATACATTAGAGAAATTTTGAGATAAAAAATGGGCCTCAAAATAAAAATGTACGACCAAAATCAACTTTATAAGAACCAATAGGATTCAAGCTGATGATGTCAACCATGGGGGACGATTCACCATTTTTCAACTTGTATTTTCAATTGATTTCCCTACGGTTTTACTCAAATTTCGAGCAAAAACATTTGTTGGATGAAAAATTTAATTCATCATCCAAGGAGTACCCATGTTGCATACTTTCGATGGACCCTACTACACGAAAAAATGAGAAATACATGAAAAATGTGATTGCAATCATGTTTTTTCATGTATTTCATGTAGCAAGGTCCATCCAAAGTATGCAATATGGGTACTCCTTAGATGAAGAATTAAATTTTGCATCCAATGAGTGCTTGTGGTCAAAAATTGACTAAAATCTTAGGGAGATAAGTTGAAATTTTGAGTTAAAAAATTATTTTTTCCGTTTTTTCCCTCTAAAATTTGATGATTTAATCTAATATTATTTTATTATTTCCACTATTATTTTATAATAGTCCTTAGGAGGCCCATTTTAGAGCTCAAAATTTCTCTAATGCCAAGACTACAAGGAAATCTCCCTTCTCTAGATTATATTGCTCTTTCCAGAATCACATGAAGAGCCTTGCATTGTTGAAAAAATATGACCCTCCTTCAAATATCTTCAATTTATCCTACAGACTAAACAAACCTTATCCCCTAACTCAAAACATATTTGACCTTAAGAATTCCATTTATTTTGGATGCACCCAATCAAAGCCTTTTCAGAAGGACATAATCCAAAAATTTATGGATCAAAGTGTAATCTTGCATATATTTGATATATTCTCCAATCTTACTAAATTTAACCTTGTATTTCGCATCTTCCATTGCTTTTGGCTGTCAACATTTTGAATTTTTAGCTTTCCATGATACACCTAAAGAAAGGTTTGCTGTGAAACTAAAAACCCCACTTTATCCAGCTCTATGAAAAAAATGTCAAAAATGAAGAGATTGACAAGAAATACCAATAGATATAAACTCATTATAAATTCTTAAAGCAATTTGGAGAAACGAAAAAACAAAACTCCTCATAAAATTAAGCATAAACAACTATACACAAATAAATAAATAAATAAATATATAATTATATATAATTATAATTATAATATTTTTATATATTAATAAAAAATTGTATACAATAAAAAGTAGTTCACATTTTTTAGAGAATTAATATATAGAAATAATAAAAATTAAAAAAGACAATAAATGATTGTAAAAATAAAATAAGTAATTATAAAAATAATTATATTTTTTAATTTATAGTTTATAATTAAATAATTCATTTAAAACAAATTTAAAAAAAAAAAAAAAAAAAAAATTCTAAATTTAATAAATTTAAAAATAAAATAATTTATTTAATTTGAAACGAATAATATAATTTTTTAAATATAAAAATCATTCATATATTTACTCTTATTTTTATATATTGTTTATTAATATTTATTTTATAATATTTTAATATTAATAAATAATATATTTTTAATATTTAAGACATTCATTTATGGACAGAATACTGTTTTAACATCATATGTTTTATTAATATTTTATTTATAATATTTTAATATTAATAAATATATATTTTAATATTTAAGACATTCATTTATTGACAGAATACTGTTTTAACATCCTATTTTTCTTATTTTTATTTACATTTCTTTCCATATATTTTTGTTACCATTTTATCCTAATATTTATGTAATTGGCCTTTTTACTTTTAGTATTTTAATATAGATACTTTTAGTATTTTAATATAGATACATTAATATGATGGTTACTTAAAATTGTATCACCATTAAATCGTATGATCACTTAAAAAAACTCTCAATCATTTTATATCCCATCATTATTAAAATTAATAAACAGTTAAAATTAATAGACTAAAACTTTTATAATTTATCATTGTTCAAATTAATATTCTAAATAATTATATAAATTATTTTTAATATGGGTATATTCTTCAGATTGTTACTTAAAATTGTATTAACATTAAATCGCATAATCACTTAAAAGGAACACTCAATTATTTTATATCATATCATTATTTAAATTAATTAACAGTCGAAATCAATATACCAGTTTATTAATATTGAAATTAAATTTTAAATAATTATATATTGTGTTTTATTAAAATTAAAATTAATATTATTAAATTAATTTATATTTCTATGATCTATAATGTTTAGAGAGAAATTTTTCTGGAGAAATCACATCAAATAATTTATTGGAATTAATGTTTGGAACTCTCCATTGTGGTTCATCATCAAAGCAAAAGTGAAGCATCTGATAGGTGGAGATGCTTTAAAAAATATAAATTGGAGCATCTAATAGGTGGAGATACTTTTAAAAAATATAAATTGGAGCATCTAATAGGTGGAGATGCTTTAAAAAATATAAATTGATCCATTAGAAAATCAAAAATAAAAATTAATTAAATAAAAATTAAAGGTTATAAAGTCCAAAGTATTACAAACGTTTAAAAACATCTCATATATAAAAATAAATAAATATTAATATTATTTTAAAAATTTTACCCTGGAATTGATGGAAAAGAAAGGTGGAAAAACATATGAGAAGTTCGTTGAAACTGAAGGTTTTAGAGTTTAAAGTGAGATGTCTTTAAAACACTGCAATTCACAATGAAATATTATAACTTGATTTTAGAGATATTTTGTTCAGGTTGATTTGATTTTATTAGATTTTTTTTATTTTTATTTTTAATAATTTTTTTAAGTATTATTAAATTTTAAATTATAGTGGCTAATAGTGTTTTTCATTTTTTAAATTTGATAGTATTTTATTTCTTATTTTTAAGTAGTGGTGTTTTTTTGGATAAGTTTAATCTATTTTATATAAATGTAATGAAGAGATAACTTTGATCCATATATAGCAGTCAATATGATAACTTTGATCCATAAATAGTAGTCAATAACTTATGTTTTTGAGGATTGTTTCCGTGCATTCGAGTGTTTTCCCATCCGATTTGATTTATACCGTATTCCATTTCCGTATATATATATATATATATATATATATATATATATACCCACTAGTTTTAATTATATTCCCGAATGGTTTTATAGGAGTTTTCACTTGGGAGTGGGCAACTAAAGATTGATTTTTTTGTATGTCCTATTGTTTTGATAAGAGTAATGGAGGAAATTTGTAGTATAGACGTCTAATGTAAAGAGTTTTAAGGAAAAGAATTGTTATAAAAATTGAGTAAGCATTTGAGATTTTTAGAGGTTCACGTAAGTAAACAATATTCTGAATATGAGTGATATTTGGAAACCAAATAATTATTGCACTACTAAATGGTCACATCTTAATCTTTAACATTTTGATTGAAGACGTATGTGTAAGATGGTGGTGTGGTATTGATACATTCTTTTTAAAGGAGAATCGTGGTGGAATGTGAAGAAAACGACATAGGTGATCCCATTCTTATTAACACGTTGCTGTAATTGAAACGGAGGGACATTATTTCTTTATATAAATAAATAAATTTCAGAACTCATGGAATATTTGAATTAAAAGAAGTGAGAAGATATAAGGGGGAAGCTTCATCATCATTCACAACTTTCTTATCATTTATAAGAGCCACAATGCCTTCACCATTCTAACCTTTCGGTATCACAATGCCTTAACCATTCTCACCTTTCGGTATGACATCACCATCTTAAATTAGGTTGGGCATCACAATCAAGTCTACATATTCACGTGGCTGTCCATTGGGTCACTTCTATTATTTTTCTTTCCACAATAAATGTGGGTTATGTTAGCATCCTTCTTACATTTATTTTTATTTATTTATTTATTTGTGTGTAAATAATTTTTTTGATTTTTTTAGTAGAAAAAGTTATATATAATCTGGTTAGAAATAAAAATAAAAAGATAATTGAGACTAATAAACTATTTATTAATAATAGACACTCAATAAATTATTAGGGTAATCATAACAACACAGAAAACTCTTTGAGGATTTAAGATTTCAAGGGGTGGAAATGCTTCTGACATTTGCATGACTTTTTTTGAGTTGATTAATTGTTCACCTTCTTCTTGGATATGTGCCTTATTGCTCTTGCAACCTCATTTTTTAGTTTCTTTGCAGGAGACCACCTGAAATCCATTGTTTGAAACCCAAGACTAAACTATGAGAAACTCGAGCCCAATGTCTTGCTTCAAAGATAACCCTTATACAAAATCTTGGTTGATGACTTAGCAGGTCGTTCACATATTTACCATGCCATTATTCCATAAGGTCCATCAATCATGGGTCATCAATATCCATATCTTCTAGTAGGGTTTCTACTTCATCTTCTTTCAAAGGGGAGCTAATCATTTCTTGTGGTAATGGATTTTGTTGGTGCTCTTCAAGTGACTTTTGCATAAGTTTTGTAGGGTTATGGGATTTTCCCTCTGTTGATTACATGCTTGATTGAATGTTGAATTTATCTAGGGACTCCTTAAGAGAGGAGAGAGACTCAAGCCTATTTTCAGGTGGTGTACAGATGTGATAAGTATTTGACATAACCTGGGAACTCAAATTTCTTCTTCTTTTTGGGACTTTTTGATGGCCTCCCGCCGTTCCCAAGGTGACCTAAGGTGACAAGACTTGGCGTCCTGAATGTATTAACTGTTGACTTTAATTGCTGGTACGTTCGCCCGATATTTGTTTAGGGTTTCTACTGGTCCCGTCGGTTAACAACCTCCACCTGTCGGTTCTCTCTTATACGGTCCCTGGCCTTTTGTCAACCTCTGTCCCGCTCATTTGTCATTTGCACTTTTCAATATGCCGAGTTCTGGCTCTGCTCTGTGGGAGCTTTTTCACCTCCGCCATTCTGGTCTCAGTGCTGGTTCTATGGGCATTCTCGGCCCTTTGATGCTCTTGAGGTAGTGTTTCAATGGATTATGGAGGCACCCTCCTCTCTGCACAGGGTTTGTTTTCTGGTTTACGGCTTTGTTA
The DNA here is from genome assembly GCA_000404065.3 of Pinus taeda. Taxonomy (NCBI): domain Eukaryota; kingdom Viridiplantae; phylum Streptophyta; class Pinopsida; order Pinales; family Pinaceae; genus Pinus; species Pinus taeda. The sequence continues at coordinate 3,937 of APFE030676666.1, read as the reverse complement.
GTTCGATTCTACTGTTTGAATGTCGTCTCTGTTCATTTAACTTGTGAGCTTTTCTCGTGACAGGGGTTCCTCTGAGTTATCGAGCTTCGACTCTGTTACCAAGGTAAATGCTGGTTCTCTGTTGAACTTGTTTATCCCTTATCTCTCCGACCCTAACGCCTTCGCTACTGGTCTTCAGGGTATGGTGGTCGTTTCGTTTTCTCGACTCCGCCTCCTCAGCTCCAGGTGAGGTTCTATGCTCCAATCTTCATACGATTGTTGTTTTTAATGATTACTGGTGACTGTAAATGTTTCTAATCTGCTCTCATTTCGTTGTAGGTGGCTCCCTGTAGTCGGGCTCTGTGGTTTGGCGTCCTCCACGATCTCTGGCAGTCATTCAAGCCTCCAGTTCCTTCTTACGAGTAGGGTCTTACCATGTCAGTTTCTATAGAGGTTTTGAGACTTCATTTTGGTCATCAATCCGTCGCCTGAGCGGTGAATTTAATAGTATGCTGGACTGTGTAACTCTCTGTCTGTCTGTCACATTGGTCTTGTGTCCTTGTTCTGTAATATTGATACTCAGTTGTCGAACCCTTGATGGGTATTTGGTGGCTTCAAGCCCTTGTCCTGTAGGTCGATGTTTAGTTACTTTGTAAGATGGGTATTCATGCCCTCGTCCTGTAGGTCGATGTTTAGTTGATAGAAACCCTCGGGTTGTGCGAAACCCTCGTTCGCCCGAGTCTGTTGGTAATTTCTTGCTGTAATAATTTTGGTTTATTCCGTCTGGTTGTATCATACACTTGTTCGAAACTCTGTTTCGTGGCTCTGTTGAATGAGCTTTGTGTCTCGACAGGCGCGTGAGATGCCTGGACTGTGTATATTTTACTTATAACTGATAATGAAATGATACAGCTTTATTTGATTTCACTCCAGCATTGCTTTATTCATAAATAAGTTGAGGGTTATATGGGTTACCTAAAGTTTGTTTGCGCTCGCAGTTCCTCGTTCTCCTCTGTCTAGGAGTGATATTTATATGTCTGCGCTCTGCGCTTCTCGTTAATTCTCTCTGTCTGAAATTTGTCTACACTCGAAATTTCTCGTTCTCCTCTGTCTGGAAGTGATTAGTCATATGTTTGCGCTCTGCTCTGCTCGTTAATTCTCTCTGTCTTATTATTCCAACGCAAATTAGTTACACAGAATTATGTATTGATGCATGAAATTTGTTTATACAGTGGTGATTCAATAGAGAAAATAAAATAAATGTTTATTTTGAAACGACTGTCTCTTTTTGTTTCACTGTCTGAGGAATCCTTTACATTGTTTGTCCTTTTCCTTTTAATCTCCTGAGGCACAACAGTCTTTGTTCAGGTAGAACTGCCCCAACAGAATTGGGTAACTGTCCACCAATTTCTAACTGTTCCTAACTAACACAATTCAATAAGAGACTAATTAACTATCAACCTATTTTACTGTTACTAATTCCTATTGAAAAGAAACAGTTCACAATTTTAATTTACCTGGTCCTAACGACCTTCTGACAAATAAAACAAATAAATAAAGTAAAATAACTGACAAGTCTAACACCTGTCCAGCTATGCATGTATGATGGTGTGTTCTTGTCTCTCCATGAGACCATCAACCACCTTCTGTCTCCTCGGAGCTGGATGCTCCTGCATCAGGCTCCCGGGGTGGCAAAAATTCATGGCTCCGTTCCATGAGGTCGTCAACAGAATAGCCTGCTTTCTGTATCTGTGTCGCGTTAAGCCACGAACTGTCCTCTATCGGACGGTTCTTCCACTTGACCAAATACCACAAATACTCCTTCCTGCGTGTGCGCTTAGCTACCTGTGTGTCCAGAATCCCTTCGATCTCAACGAGTGGTGCCATTGGCATCTGTCTCGTCCACGAATCTCCTTCACAATTGGTGTCCCGCGGTGGCTCTGCTGCTGTATTATCTGTTGAACCTGTGACATAAGGAAACAGATCTGCCACGTTGAAAATAGGGGAAATACCGATCCCTGGTGGCAACTGTAGTTCATAGGTGTTTGTAGAAAATTTGTGAATGATTTTACAGGGCCCGATTTTCTTGAATTTTAGCTTGCTGTACTCTCGTTTTGGAAACCGTTCCTTACGTAAGTACGCAAGGACTTCATCCCCTACGTTGAACTAAACTTCCCGACGCTTTGTATCAGCTCGCTGTTTATACCTCTGACTGTTGTCCTGTAATTTCAGTTTGACCTGTTCATGCAAGTTACTCATTGCTTGGCGAAATCTTCCCCATCAGCGCTTCGTTTCTCAAGTTTCCCCAAATCTCGTAATTCATGCACTCCTCGCGGATGCATGCCGTACAAAATCTGGAACGGACTATATCCTGTGCTGCGGTTAGGGGAATCGTTGTATGCGAATTCTGCCTGAGTAAGTACACGGTCCCAAGTCCGGGAATTTTCACCTGTTAAACTTCGAAGTAAATTTCCCAGACTTCGGTTTACTACCTCCGTCTGACCATCCGTGTGTGGATGATAAGCGGAACTGAACTGTAACTGGGTATTCAACTTTTTCCACAGAGTTCTCCAAAAATGACCGGTGAACTTTACATCTCTGTCAAAGATAATGGATCTTGGAAGTCCATGCAATCGCACAATCTCTGTAAAGAAAAGATGTGCTATGTAAGTAGCATCGCTGGTTTTCCTGCATCGTACAAAGTGTGCCATCTTTGAAAATCGATCTACCACAACCATTACTGAATCAAAACCTCGTTGTGTCTTCGGCAAACCTAGTACAAAATCCATACTAACTGAATCCCATGGTCGGCTAGGAATGGGTAATGGCATATAAAGTCCAGTGTTATGACTGTGACCTTTTTCCAGTTGAAAAATTTTACATCTAGTCACGTACCTCTGCACATCCCGCTGCAACTTTGGCCAGAAATAAAAATGTTGTACCTGAGCAATCGTTTTGTCAATACCGAAATGTCCAGCCAGGCCTCCACTGTGTTTTTCTTGTATAATGTTTTCCCGCATAGAATAGTTGGGAATACACAACTGTCCTCCCTTAAACAGCAATCCTTCCTGTAGATTATAGTCTAACCACATGCTTTTATTTCGTAACAGCGGGTTTTGGCAAGCCTCATAGGGCTCCCTAAACTCGGTGTCGGTCGGATACAGCTCTTTTAAATGTTCAAAGCCTAAAATCTGCATCGTGCTTTCCTGTAGAAGCAACGTTCTTCTGCTCAGTGCATCTGCCACCTTATTTGATTGCCCACTAATGTGTTTTAGTACAAATGTGAAACTTTGCAAGTACTCAACCCAAGCTGCATGCTTATGGTTCAATTTATGCTGCTGCATAATGTACTGTAACGCAGAATTATCAGAGAATAAAACAAACTCGTTACCTAACAGATAATGTCGTCAATGTTTCAAAGCTTGCACAATGGCGTAAAACTCCTTGTCGTAGGTTGAGTATTTTTGTCTGCTCTCATTTAGCTTTTCACTGAAATAAGCAACTGGTCGGTCCTCCTGACTAAGGACTGCTCCAATGGCCGTACCACTGGCATCGCAACGAACTTGAAAAAGTTGTTGAAATCAGGCAGTCTTAACACTAGTCTTTCAGTAATCCTCTTTTTCAAGATCTGAAAACTATTTTCTGCTGCTTCAGTCCAGTGAAATGGCTGATTTATTTTCTTGATCGTGTCCAACATTGGTGCGCAAATCTCGTTGAAATTTCTGATAAACTTCCTGTAAAAATTGGCTAGTCCGTGGAAACTTCGGACTTCAAATAAACTTTTCGGAGAAGGCCAGCTAACTATAGCTGTCACCTTTTATGGGTCCATTTTTAGTTCATTTTCTACGATGACAAAGCCCAGATACACTAATTCTCGCTGAAAAAAAAGTACACTTCTTCAGATTAATTAACAGCTTGTTCTGCTGTAACTTCCTCAACACACTCTGCAAATGTCTGA
>APFE030676654.1:0-10641 GCA_000404065.3 Pinus taeda | reverse complement strand
ATAATAATAAATAAAATGAAAAAATGAAAAATAATATTGACTCGTTACTTTATACTTTAGTTATTAAAATTATACCATTAGGGCGATAATTAAAAGGGGGAAACAAATCAAAACAAGGGAGAAATAGGAAAATATTTTAACAAACTAGGGGAAACAACCCCTAAGGGAAGGAAACAAGAAACACTGAGACCTTACCAAGAAGGGACCGCGGAGGCTAGGAGGACAGGGCTGGGACCCAACAACTGCTAATCTTCCAGCCATCATCCCTATTAAGATTTTTTGGCCCTTTTTCAATCTCCAAGGCCTCTCTAAACATACGATGCTGAAACTGAGCAACTTTAGCAATGACTTGAGCCTCTTCGATACACACATGATGCATCGTCTTCTCAGCATGTTCAGCCAGGGCTGAGGATTTGGTCCTACCATGCCTCAAGTCAGTTGAATGCTTGCTAATCCTCTGATTGATAGAGCGACCTGTCTCACCAATATAAGGAATCACACAAGAACATGGAATGAAATAGACGCCCTTCATGTCTTTAGGGTCAATAGGATCTTTCACAGACCTGAGGGAGCTCCGGATAGTATTAAGAGGTCTAAAAGTTGCGGGTACATCAAACTTTCTCAGAATCCTCGCAATCTTATCCGTGGTCCATTGGATATAAGGAAGGTTAACCCCCATGGCACGATCACTGGAATCCCTACGGATTGACAGTTCCTTCCTAGCCATGAGGAAGGCCTTTTGACCCAGGTGTCTCTTGTAACCATTTTTCACAAATACATCTAGGAGATGAGCCTTCTCCTTTTCCAAGCTCTCTTCATTAGAGATTCTAACAGCTTGGATGGCGAGAGTGCTTAGAACCCCTAAACTCATCTTTAAAAAAATTCTTGATTTTGTTAAGTCCTATATAAGCCCCATGTGAACCATAAAACCCCTTATTAAGCCTTATATATTGAGTGATTATATTTCTATTTTTATATTTTTATGTAGGCTAGAACCTTTCATGGTTCCATTTTATAATAATTGCACCCTTTTGTCTGCTATATATATTAAGGAGACATAGTTATAAGGTCTGCAAATCTTGTCTTGTGCATTATATTCATTATAAAATGAGGTCCCCCCTTCAAAGAGGGCTATAATTATTAGTTTTTTTTTTATCATTTTTAAGGTGCAAGTTTCATAAAATCTAGTATCAAAGCTTATCATCGTAGGGTTTTGTTGCTTCAGACGAATCATCTTAGCATTTTTCACTATATATATATATATATATATATTCTTCAAATGGTGAAATTTGGAGCATATTGAGGAAAGATCTTAGGAGACATCTAGATAAAATTTCATAACTTGGTTTACTATATTTGTGGAGATATGCTTTGAGGAAGTTAGGGTTCTTGAATCCTCTTGAAATCAGTTTCAAATGAGTAAGTTTGACATCTTTAGGGGGAAGAGGTGACATCACTAGGTACATGTGATAAAAATTGCAAACATTGTTTCACTATACTTTTGGAGATATGTTTTGAGGAAGTTAGGATTCTTGATTGCTCCTGAAATCAATTTCAAACAAGCTAGTTTGTCATTTTTCAATATAACTTATTTGCATTGATGTTTCATATCGTGAAATGTTGAAGAGATGAAGGAGATATATATATAGGTACTTGTGTTAAAAATTATAGACCTTTTTTTCACTATATTTTTGGAGATATACCCTATAGAAGTGAATTTTTTTGAATGGTCCTAAAATCATTTTGAAACATGTCAACATGGTATTTTTCTTATAAAAAAAATCTTGGGACTTTTTAGAGAGTGAAATTTTCATAGATCTTAGGAGACATATATAAATACCTTAAGTAAAATTTTATAATTATGTCTGAAGAATTGGACATGTGACATACTATATAACTTTTATGTTTAGAAAATTCTAGAAATCAACAAGTTTTAGGAAAGTTACAATAATTTTTACTAAGCACATCAAATTCTGGTAAGAATTATGGAATTGTAGAGAAGATATATCACAGTATTACAAACCAAAGTTTCATATTCAGGAGGGCTCAAATATTGGAAATATATCAAAAAAAGGTTCATTCATTCATATATTCTCCAAATTAAAGTTTTAAAGGTACATAACTTACAAGTATCATAAATTTTGATTAGAAGATCCATTTTTTGGTGACTAGAAATTGTAGTAAAGAGGAGAACTATTACTATTTTTTCACATGGATCCAAAGAAAGATCCAAAATCTACTACACCAATTAAACCTAATGAAAGATAATCTAGGAGTTATGAAGAAAGTGAAGAGTTAGAATTTACATTCACCCAATTAGGGAAGAATGTTAAGAAATGAATGGCTGCATGTTGAAAAAGGTGGATTTATCATGTTATCAAGAAAACATTAAAAGAGAAATGATGGATGAAATGGAATAGAGGATGAATAAAAATAAGGAAGAAATGATGGATGACATGGAAAAGAAGATGAAAGAAAATAAGGAAGAAATAAAAAAAAAAAATCAATAGAAGAATTACAAACCATTCTATTAAGGATCTCCCACAAAATGATATGGAGATCCAAGGAAGTTATGAACATAAGGTGATTCATGGTGTGAGAGTCAATTATATACAAGGAAAATTTTATCACAATTGGAGAGAATGGATATTGAATCATAGAACCATAATCATGAATTTTCAATCCAAGATCCACATCATCAAGGCTTCAAGTCATCTCTAAGGAACTACTACATTCTGAAGATCGATGGAAAGAAGTTTGATGGTAATGATCCTATAACATGGATATTCCAAATGGACCAATACTTTGATCTATACCAAATGGCATCCTTACAAACAATAAATATTGCATCCATGTTTTTAGAAAAAGGCCAACATGTATGTTATCAATGGCTTTGTGAAATGAAAAAATTGTTTTGGTATATCTTGGTCCACATTTACAAAGGAAATGATAACAAATTATGGGGATAATTATGAGCAATATCTTCTTTAGTCAATGGTCAATCTTCGACAAAAAGTTCCAATTACAGAGCACATTCAAGAATTCCAAAATTTGATTCTTAGGGTAAAGAACATTTCCAAGAATAATTTGTTAGACTTCTTTATGGGAAATTTAAAGGAAGGAATTCAACATGAGGTGTGTCTCTTTGAACCGAAAACCCTATAGCATGCTTTCAGTATAGTGAGGAAAGTTGAAAGAACAAATTAGGCTACTATAAAATTGGTCACCAACAACTATAGAAAAAATCATGCTCCCTCTCCTAACCTCACTAAACTAACAAGGTTGACATCTCAACAAATGGATGGACAAAGACAAAAAGGGTTACATTTGAATTGTGACAGAAGGTACAATCAGGGGCATAAATGTGGTAAGAAGAAATTATTCTATATAAAATATGAAGTGGAATAATATCGAGAATTGGAATTGTCACAAGTTTTAGAGCTAGAAGATACTTCTCCAACAAAATTTTATCATGCATTGGCTAACATAAATACTCCACAAACCCTCAATATAGAAGAAGATATCAAAAAGAAAAAGGTAATAGTGTTGATTGAATCTAAAAGTACCCATAACTTCATCAGTTATAAATAAGAAAAAAATTTCAATTGTTTCATATATCCAACACTAGAGTTTCAAGTGATGATTGCAGATGGAGGATAACAAAATTTTTAGGGGATTGCCATAGTATTAAGCTCAATAAAAAGTATTTACTAGATAGTCCCATGATTGCAATACAAATGGGTGGTGTTGATGTTGTATTACGGGTTTAATCATTACAATCATTGGGAGCATTGACCTTTATTTTTCAATATCACTTCACAAGATTTACCTTAGATTGAGTGTAGAGGTATCCAAGGAGGACCCTCTAAAGTGATAAGATCTAATGGAATGACAAAAATACTCAAAAAGCGGCACCAAGGTGAAATTGCATAATTGTGTTTACTAAATATTCAAATGTAAATATAATCTACATCACTGGACCTTCATAAAGTTATCAACAATCATAACAAGGTATTTGGAGTAAAGCCTAAGGGTCTTTCATTTTCTCAAGATCATGATTATGTTATTCATTTGTAGCCTAGAAGTGTACCGAAGATAAGAAAAGAAGGGAAAATCATACTAGAAGCAAAAAAAATCCTTGAAACAAGGATTAAGTAGTTGAGTAATCTAGCAATTGTGGAGTACCTCATCAAACATAAGAACCTACTAGTGGAAGAGGTGACATGGGAAGATGATTTATTCATGTAGAATCACTAATATTTAGTCAAGTGCTAAGGAAAACACTTGTTTGAAGTGAAGGGGCATGTTAATCCATATATAAGCCTCATGTCAACCCTAAAAACCCTCATTAAGCCCTAGATATTGAGTGATTACATTTTTGTTGCTATATTGTTATGTAGGATAGAACCTTTCATGGTGCCATTTTATTATAATTGTACCCTTTGTCATATATATATATATATCGATAGATAGATAGATAGATAAAGGATGTCTAGTCTTAGGATCATCAAATCTTGTCTTTTACATTGTATTCATTGTGAAAGGAGGTTTCCCCCTCAAAGATGATTGCAATTATTGGTTTCCTATCATTTTTTAGGTGCATGGTTCATAATAGATTTTATAATATCATCACACATAAATCATAACAATAGAATAAGAGTACATGATGGAATTATAGCTCTATGATACCCATTTATTCTAGAGCTCATAGAGAAGTTGGAGGAATCAACGAGTTCAAAAAACACAAAAAATAAGAGTCTCCATTATCGCAGAAAAACATGCACAGGTGATGCCTTTTAATGTCAATGGTCATTTGCAAAGAAAAAGTGTTCCAAATTTATGAACATAAAGTTTCTGAAACAATCCAAGATTTAGGTCTCGTTTCCCTTGAATTCCCATCTAGACTTATATGGTTTATAGAATGATAGACCTAGAGATTTCACGATTTTGTTTATTAATGGTTCTATCTCATAGCAACATTCTCATTGGTGATGGAGTTTATGATATCCCATTTGAAAAATATATTGTGGAAAATCCACCACACTTTGATCCCATCAAATTTAAACATAATCTTCTCATTGTCTTGCACTCATGAAAGTATACATTACCTCATAAAATTTATAGAAAAAGTTTATAGCTTTTCCTGTTAAAATAACCATAGGTAACATATCAGGTCAAATATGGAAAACATGTATGCCAAATGGTGACATCATCATTGCTAATTATTCTTCCTTAATAAGTCATTCTTCTTCACATCTGACATTTGTTTATTATGAATACATGTCAATATGTGGAAATATATAATAGAATAAATTGTGCCTTGTCCCCTCATAGGGTGGATTAAGTGGAGGGTGTTGAAATTGTTGTTATCTGAAGGTAGTAATTTTAGTAAGGTAATTTCAAAACATGTTTTGTGATGGGCATACAAGTAAGAATTCTTTGCTTTCATCTCTAAGAAATTGCAAATAGAGGGACATTCATGTAATCATGGTGTTAAGTTTGGGAAACCATCTGCCAATAATCATTGTGAGAATGAACATATGCCATTGTTAGATTTTGTCAATTCTAACTACTTAACCATCCTAGTTTACCAAGCATGAGTAGTTGTTCATGTTATTGAAGCGGTATTTTAAGATAATCGAGAAAAGTTAATTGTATAGGCCAATATCTATTACTATGTCTAATCAAGATATAACCAAGAACTAGTGCAAAAGCATCAACAACACTAACTCATTCAATGGATAATCCTATAGACTCCACTACATGTTCTATAGTTTCAACTATAGGTATAGTAATAGTTCCGACATAACTAATAAGAGTCTCTTCTTTGTTACCCTTTCTCTCTAATCCACTTTAGCCCTTTTGAAAGTCCCCCTACCTAATCATATTGAACTATTTTTCTTGCTATGTAAGCTCCTTCTTATATTTCATTTGCAGCAGCTGTTGTAAAAGAGTTAAGAGCTTTGAAAAAGAAAGTGAGGGCCATCATGGAGGGTAGCTAGAAAATATAGAAGTGGCATGAGGTAGTAAGAGATGGCATAATCACAAAAAATAAACCCATGTAGCCAAGAAATCAATATTTACAAGGTGTCTCCACTACTACCACCTTTAAATGTCTAGCAAAGGAAACATCACCACCAATTTCCTGTCATTGCATTTTAGTTTAACAAATGCATTGATTATGCAAAATCAATGCATTGAATATATATACAAAAAAGTGAAATATTTCAATCCTTCTTGAAATATAAAAAAGGAAATTTTGAAATGCTTGAATCATTAGTAAGCCAAATGGCCAAAGCCTAGTAATATCATCTCAAAGGTCATTGTGTTTCTGTGTAGGAAAAATAAAAGCATATCCGTAAGTCTAACTTTAAAGAATGGAAAAAAAATCTACATTATATGGGATGAAGAGAAGGTCATTATTCTTGAAAAACATGCAAATCAATGTGAATTGATTATTAAGAATCCTTGTGCAATGCAGACATACACTAAAAAGATACATAGTAGCTAGTCCTGGCATTTGGGAAAATGAACATTCAATCTTTGAAATAGAAAGGTAAAATCTTAGGTAGTAAGTTTTTAATAAGTGTATAGATAAGTGCAAGTTACTTTTAAACTATAGTGAATTTAATGACAAGTACTAACGTTTAATTCCTAGTCTATTCAATAATGAAGCACTAAATTGAGAATATATATAACATTATCATTGTATCGCAAAAACTGGGGCACATTCATATATTGGTAGATATGATAACTCCGCTTTTGTAGAGCATCTAGAGCTAGAACAAATAATTCATAGATAGGTGTGATCTCACTCGAAAGGGATCTATTCAATTTAAAATTGGATTGTTGGATTTGCTCTTTTTTGGAAAGGTTTAGGTGTTTGTTTAACAAATAAACAAATACAAGTTTGAAAATCTAATATTATAGGCGATCAAAATGGAAATTGGTATCCACCCATGGTATTTACCCCTTGGTATCCTGCCATGGCATTGAATGATGTAACTCGAGGCATCAGAAATACTATATATAATGGGCATCAAATTTGTTAAGAGAAAGGAGGATTACACATTATAAATGTAAATTGTTTTCTTGTTACATTAATAATCAGTTGGGTGTTTATCTTTTGCCTTGTATTTTAATTTTTGTGTGGTGATATTTAGCCTCTTTCCTCTCACAATTCGGATCAGTGGTATCAAAGTAGGTTGTTCGTGTCACTCGTATCACCTTGTGGGTGTGGATCTTGGTTATCACATATTTTGTGAGATGGGGCATGGTGGGGTGCGACACTTCTCCTCCCAAAGTCATATGTTCAAGAGGAAAAGTGAGGTTTAGGAAGCCCAAGCCCCTTACAGGGTAGTCTTCATTGTCTCCCCACCATGGAAGCAAAGCTAGTGGTCGTTGTCATTGAAACCATAAAGAAAAAGAAAAATATTAATTTTTTTATGCCCTCACCCATAGCCACACCATACTAATTTGTGTTGGGGAAGGGGGCTCATCATCACCGCTAGAGACCATGCAACCAACCCACAAGTTAACCAAACTACCAAGGATATCACGGTTGCGGCAAGAATTTTTATGCAAGATGGTCTCTTCCTTCACAGTCTCGCAAGCATCTGCGGGCTCTATCACTACCACTCATTGAATAATGCCATACAATCTCAACACCTAAGCTCCTCTATCTTACAAGTGAGATTTGACTTTAGTAAATTCACAGGATTGAAGCTTCAGTCACATGGTAATGTTTCCTTCTCTTCTAGAAGCTTGTCCCATATGCACTTGAGATCTTCAGCCCTTAAGGTCATCAAGGTCATTGTAGTTGAGACCTTGGAAGCCACAAACAATGGTATGGTGGAGAAATCAATCAACATTATCCGTTTTCTGGTCATCGATGTTGCCGAGAAGGCCAATTATGGGCACCCTTGGTTGCCTATGGGTTGTGCCCCAATGGGTCATATATTGTTTGATAAGGTCACTAGGTACAATCCAAAGAATCCTTATTGGTGTAACTAGTATTAATTTGTACTGAGCGTTGGACATGGGCGCAGGTTGCAGTATGCTCTCTTGTATCTAGCGAGATTCGAAAGTGTGAAGGAAGAAAATTTAAGGAAATTTCATTAGTGGGTGATACAGACTTATGTAGGAACACAAAAAATATAGAAATACCCATATACACAGAGATGCCTTAGAAATAAAACTTCATTTTAATAATGTCAAAGAATGGAAATATGCTTACATACAAAAATAAAATGAACTAGCTTAGGCGATGGTAGCTAATCTCTGAGAAGAGATGTGGTGGCTACATGCCTCTGAACTGTGTTACAATGAGGCTCAAAGGCCTATTTATTATTGAGAAATAATGGAAAACCCTAAACATCCAAAAATCTAACCCTGGGAGATGAAGTGCCAAAAATGTGGGCCCTGTTTGGGTAAATTGGTACATCAACTTCCCGGGGTTGTAACTTTGGCATATGATATTTGTTTGGTTATCATAATACCTCGTTTCGAAGATCTCAAAGAGAAGGCCAAAAAATCTCGCAGGCTAGTTTGGGACTTTTTCAATCTCTCTATTTTCCCTAAAAACGTTGTTTAGGGCCTTAAAACGGCTCTGAAAGTTTAGGACCCAAAAAACTACCAAAAATAGTAAATTGTGCTACAATTAAGGAAACTAAAAAACTGAAAGAGACCGTTGTTGGGGGTCCAAGTGGAATAGGTTGATGGCCACCAATAACCACCTGGATCAGTCCTCCCTTTAGGAAGAAATTGTCCCCATTGCATTGAGTGCCTCCATGAGATGGGGAAACTTCTGGTGAACTTGGTCCCTGATGAGCCACTTGCCTTGGTGCAGGAGTTGGCCAGCTTTCAAAACCTGATATTGTTGGATCTTCTGCTGGTGAGTGCTCTTGTTCTGTGTGTCCATGATCCGATCAGTTGTGGCATGTTCCATGCAGTCTGGGTTTAACTTTGATGGTGTTAGTTTTCTTGCAATATCTAATGTGTCCAGTAATGGTGGAAAGTATGGTTGAAGGTGGTCCACATTGAACACTCAGTGTAGGCCAAGGAATGGTGGGATGTTGATCTTGAAATAATTGTCCCCTACAACCTCAGTGATGGTGTGAGGCCCATATCAGAGTAGGTGAATTTTGCGGTGGAGCCTAGCGAGATGCTCCTTTTGCAAATGTAATCAAACTTTGTTGCCCACCTCGAACTTGTGTACACCTGATGTTGATCATGACGCTTCTTGTACTTAGCATTGGCTCTGGCCAATATGTCATGGACCTGCTGGAAGATGTGCTGAATGTGCTCAATGAAGTTATTAGTTGTGTCAACTTCAAACTGGACATGAGCTGAATCTTCCTAAGTAGCTGCAAATGGTATGGCCACATCAATGGGACATAGTGGTTGGAATCCCAATCCCACCTGAAAGGGGCTATGGGCAGTTGAGTTATGGAGAGCTCTGTTGTAGTTGTGCTGGACATAGGGGAGGCTTTCATCCCATGTGTGTGGATGCTTCGAGTTGTATATACATAAAATGTGTACGATCATCTTGTTGGCGATCTCTATTTGGCCATCAGTTTGGGGGTGGAAAGTCATGGACTTAGTGAGCTTGGTATCCAACATCGACCAGAGACTTGACCAAAATGTAACTAGGAACATGTTGTCCTGATCTGAGATAATGCCTCATGGGATCCCAAAATGTACCCACACTCATTCAAAGAAGAGCTTAGCAATGGCTTCTGTCGTGATACTCTTCTTGCCATGCTTAGTAGAAGTAAGGCCCAACATGTAATCTATGGAGATGGATTCTCAAGGTCGACTAGCAGTAGGCAGAGGAGTATATAAGCCTTGCTTCTTGATGGTCAGTTTGGCAATGGCATAGGCAGTGCAGGATCTGATGTAATTCCCAACATCCTGTCGAAGGTTCAACCATTAAAAATACTTTTGCAGTGCTGCCACTATTTTCTCTACCCCGAAATGTTCAGCAACCCAACTGTAGTGTTCCTCCCAAATCATCTTGGCATGCTCACTTGAAGGAACACATATGTGTACCAGGTCGCATAACAGTGCATCCTGGAGGTTAAAATTTGGAACTTTCTTACCCTCCAGGAGTGTCTAGTATGTGCTGTCCAATTTTGGATCGCTCTTGTAAAGATGTGGCCACCCCGTAGTCTTGTGCCCACAAGAATGGAACACAGTGATCAACGCCATGACCGATGGTTGGATGAGGTAGTATGAAACATTATTGGTGCTTCCCTTCTTGTACTTCATGTTAAAATGGAACTATTGTAGGTATGTGGACCATTTCTAATGGAGATCATTATGCAACTTCCCTTGTGTCTGTATGAACTACAAGGGTCAGTGATCTATGTGGATGACCGTTTCATTCCCCATGATGTAATACTTCCATTGTCAGCATACCTGCACATTGGAATACATCTCTTTGTCATATCTGGAATACTTTCAAACTGTGTCTAAAATTGTCTCACTGTGATATGCCACTGGATGCCCCTACTTAGTAAGAAACGCACCGATAGCATAGTCAGAGGCATCTATCTCGATCTCAAATGGTTGTTGCATGTCTGGTAATGTGAGTACTAGTGCAGAGTAGAGGCAATGCTTTAACTTGGAAAATTCCTTCTG
>APFE030676647.1:0-11697 GCA_000404065.3 Pinus taeda | reverse complement strand
GGGTTTCGCAGAAAGTTTGACCAGCGTTGATTTTGGTCAACGCTTGGTCCAATCAAGCTGAAAATTTGTGGAAGGTTCGATTTTTGAAGGCTGTACTACCTGGCACAAAAATCGAGGTCAAAGGGTTGACCGTTTTTGCTGCTGCGTTGACTTTTAGCTTGCTGCCCCTGCGTTGACTTTTCAGGACAGCGTTGACTTTTGTAGAATTGACTTGGGTTGACTCATCTACTGGTTGGAGGGTTGTTGTGACACATGCTGGGTTGGCTGACCAAAGGAGACTTTGCTGGTTGAAGCATCCTGTTGACCGCCGAAACGAACACACACATTTTTCCTGTTTCTGATTTGTCTTCTGTAAGATCTGCTTATATGTTCTATTTGCATTTTGCTTAACTACTTGTATGATTGCTGTGAGAAAAGTGAAATTGCTCTTAGCATAGAACATCCACAAAACTTTACAATATGTTTGATAAAGAGGTTCACATAATTCTTGTGTAGGGATGTACGGGGTAAGTTCCTCAGATAGAACACCAAAGGACACCTATCACAAACAAATCACAGATCAATACACCACCAGTATTCTTGACGTGGTTAAAACCCTCAAAGAGGGAAACAGTGCACGACCTAAGCCAACGCGACCACTTCAAGCAATTTATTAATAAAAGAATGAAAATTTACATAAGCTTATCTCATGAACAGTCACCCTACAAATGACCCTCCATGCTCTTTAAATAGGGATCATGGACCAATCGGGTGTTAAGCCACGCATCAAGTGTCGGTAATACCGAGGAGAGAATAAACCGTCGGATCACTTCATGTCTAGAACATATCGTGACCATCGGATTGTAAGTTACAAATGTACATAGTAAAGAAATACACTTTACCCAACTCTACACTAGACCAAGTTATACTTAACTGTTTCCTATGTGTCAGAATATCTTAACATCCCCCCTTAAGAACAACTTGGGATAGTATTGAATGATGTACAAATAGGACAGAATAGGAGAAGGAAAGAGGCATTAGAGCCTATCCCCCCTTAGTGACAACTTCCTAAACTCCAACCATAAATTGAAGTTTAGTAAACTTCGCCTCTGTGAGAGCCTTTGTAAATATGTTTGCAACTTGATCATCAGTTGAACAATATTGCACTTTAAGAACATGGTCATGAATGAGCTTCTTGATGAAATGCATGTTGGAAATACTGAGAGGGGGGGTGAATCAATATTTCTTTTCAATTATTATTTTTATCAGTTAAAAACATTTATATTTGGAACACAGAAATAGATAACAGGAATAGATCCTTTTATTAATGTGATCTTTGCAATAAATCAAGTACAATATATATATATATATAGATATATATATATACATATATGGTTTCAATCAGTTGCCAAGCACCAACTTGGACTCTTTGTGAGGCTCCAATCTCCAAAGCACCAACTCTGTCTTGTCAAGGCACCAACCCTGAATTTAAGAGCACCAAATTCCAAGACACCAATCCTTTCAGTTATGAGGTACCAACCTCAAGGGCTCCAACCCTCTGCTGTAAACTGTCTGGATCTGTTTGGTTGTAATTCTCTGCTCCCATCCTTGCTGGAGATATGACTTACTTTTGTCCTCCTGATCCTTCCACTTCTGCCAGAACTTCGGCTTCCTTTGCTTCTTACAGTTCGCTAGCTACCTTAAACTTTCCTTGTTCTCTGTTTTATATGCCTGATACGCCTAACCTTTGGCTTCCTCCTTGCTCGCTTGAGCTTCAGTTTCCTCAACGCTCACTTGTTCTTTCAGCTTCCTCTGCGCTCACTCTTCGGCTTCCTCTGTCTCTTCAAATTCACTAATACTCACAGGACACGTTAATGTGGAAGAGAGGCCGAATTACAATAATGTTGCATATTAAAGAAAATATCAGAGAGGCCCTCCTTTTTTTTTAATATTCATACAATATACATTAATAATCCCACAATCACAATTGCAACCTAGTTGATGCATCATTAACATAGTTAGAAATATATAATGGGTGGTCCCACCAACCACGTCACTATCTCAATCGCAATTACAAGTTTCTAGAGGTCTTTTATACATCATGCCTATAACATCGCAGATGGCCGATTGCCGATTGCCCCTACTGGATGCGATATGATTATAAACTTTTTTTAAATAATTCCGTTGGGTTCGTATATATATATATATATATATATATATTATATATATATATATATATATATATATATATATATATATGTGTCGCAATCGCAGTTTAATAGCATTAGGGCATATTACAAGAGTGATGATGTAACCCGCTCGGACACAGTTCTCGAGGTTTAACTTTATCGGGTTCATTCTCTACCGTAGATTTCAACCCCCAAAATCCGACGATCTATAGTGATTTCGAGTGGACTACTCGCACGAGAGTTACCTGCCCGAAATGAGCGGTTTTTCTCTCTCCTCTAGTTGCTACGTGTCAAACATTGAATGGAAACGGGCGCTCTCTTCTAAATACCACTTGCCATTTTGCATTCGCTCGAAATCCTGCTTATAGCTTTAAATCCGCCTTCCTTCGTTGACTAATGCCCGAGCTTGTTTGTACCCTATGACCGTAGATCTTTTACCATCGACGGTTGCGACGCCTTCTTCGGATTCCTCTTCTGCTACTGCTTAAATCAATCTTCATGCTTCATTTCTTGACACCAGTCTCTGTGATTTAATCTTGGCCAATCATTTCCTTCAACCTCGTCCGTTGATCTCTGAGACCCAATGGTTCTTGTGTGCTTAATCTTCATCTGTTTCCTCACTTTGACTTTGATTCATTTCTTCAATGTTTTTCCTGTGGTTTCGGGTTTTCTTCATGGTTTCGGCCTTTCACTTTTCCGCTGATCAACTCTCTCTGAGCCTAGCTTCTGCGAATTCATACATCATTGATTCTCTCTGAGCTTCACTTTGATTCTTCAACTGGATTCAAAGACCCATTATGATTCCTCTTTGCTTCTTTTGATGAATTCTTCCTCTCGGTTCTTCTTCGGCATACATTACATGCGATACTCCCGATATGGCTCCTCCGATGTGGCTACTCCTCAATCTTCCACTTTTACACTTGCTTCTCTTCTCTGTTTTGATAGCTCTGCTCTGATGGCTCCTTGGCTTCATATTGGCATTAATAACAATCTAGATCAACAATGCATGTGTATTTCAATGTGTTTGTTGCATTGATGTTGGACTGGATCTTTGCATAGTTGAATGGCATTTTGATTATCACACCAAAGTGTAGTTGGATGCTGCGACTAAAAACCAAACTCTGACAGGATCTAACGAAGCCACAAGGCTTCCTTACTAGCTTCTACAATGCCACGATATTCTACTTCTGCTGAAGAAAGGGAAATGGAACTTCGTTTCTTGCAAGTAGGTCCAGAACCAAGAGTGAAGACATAACCTGCAGTAGACTTCTGATCATCAGGGTCACCAACCCAATCAGAATCAGTGAAACCAACCAATAGAGGAGATGTTTCTACACTGTAATGAATCCCAAACTGAATTGTACCTCAAACATAACAAAGTATTCTTTTAGCTACTTTCCAATGACTTTCATGTGGGTTTTGCATAAACCGAGCAATAAGGCCAACAGCAAAGGAAAGGTCAGGATGGGTTTGGGTCAGATACAAAAGTTTTCCTACAAGCTGACAGTATAAGGTAGCATCAACTTCAAGGAAAGTACAAGTGACTAAAAGTTTGGCTCCAGACCATAAGGGAGAAGGGGTTCGCTAAGAGTCTTCCATGTGAAAATGGAGTAGAAGATCACAGGCATACTTGGACTAGGAAAGGGAAATACCTTCCTTGGATTGCAAGACTTGAAGACCAAGAAAATAATGCAAGTGTCCTTATTCTGTCATTTCAAACTGCTTTTTAAGGCTAGACTTCACTTGGTTTATAAGGTTGGGATCACTACCAGTAAAGATAAAATCATCAACATAAAGAAAAAGAATGATAAGATACTTACCCACTTTCTTGGTGTAGACAGTGTTTGTCATAATGACACCTAGAAAAGCCAGTATCTAAAATAAAGCTATCCATTTTGGCATACCAAGCACGAGAGGCTTGCTTGAGACCATAAAGGGATTTCTTAAGCCGACATACAAGGCTAGATTTTGTTTGTATAAAGCCAGGAGGTTGTTCCATATAGATTTCTTCATGGAAGTCCCCATGCAAGAACACTGATTTAGCATCCATCTAATGGACTTCCCTTTTGAAAGAGGCAACAAGGGAAAGAACAAGGCAGATAGAGTTCATTTTTGCAACAACGGAGAAGGTTTCAGTATAGTCAATGCTTTCAACTTGTGAAAAACCCTTAGCAACAAGACGAGCTTTATGTTTATCAACTTTTCCATCTGATCCATACTTGGTTCTATAAACCCATTTGGAAGAGGAACAAGATCCCATGTATCATTTGCCAATAATGAACGATATTCTTCATTCATTGTTGCGTCCCAATTTGGATGGCCTAAAGCTTCTGCAAAGGTGTTAGGATCATAATTCGTTGAAGCTTGAGTCAGTAAAGAAGAGGCTCTCTCGAACTAAGAACGTATATGTCGCGGATCTATAGGATCACCTGCAAGAACACCTGTTGCATCCCGAGTAGCACAAACCCATTTTGGACACTGAGGAGTTGAAGGAGGATCCTAAGAAGGTGGGGGAGGATTGTCATCCTCGTTGTCATCATCTGAAGAAGAAATATTTTCAGTAGTAGAAGGGATAGAGAGAGGTGGCACATCCGCTGAACTAGGTTCGTAGGCCGATATATTTTCATCAAACTTTACATCTCTTCTAATGATAACATTTTTGGACTTAAGTGGAATAAGTCTATATCCTTTGACATCTTCAAAATATCCAGCAAATATACATTTTTCACTCTTAGGTTTTAAAGCTTTATGTTTCTCATCTAGAATATGGGCCCATGCTTCACTTCCAAAAACACGAAAGTGACTTACATCTGGTTTAATTGAGCTCCATGCTTCTTCTGGAGTGATTTTCTTTAAAACCTCAATAGGAGTGCAATTTACTATGTAATTTGCACAGTTAATTGCTTTTGCCCAAAAATTAAGACTAAGCCCTTTAGATTGAAGCATACAATTAGCCATTTCCTTTAAGGTGCGATTCTTCCTTTCAGCTACACCATTTTGTTGTGGAGTATATGGAACAATATGTTGCATTTGAATTCCATGCTCAGTGCAGAAGTTGATGAATTTGTTGTTAACATATTCTCGGCCATTATCAAATCTTAGCTTAAGAATTTGATGTCCAGATTGTTTTTCAACAAAGGCCTTAAAGGCCAAGAAATATACCCAAGTGCATCTGGAGAAATCATCAACAAAAGTTAAGAAATACTTGTAGTCAAAGAATGAAACAACTGGAAGTGGACCACAGAAATCACTATGCACAAGTTGTAAAGGGGCTGAGGCATCCCAAGAGGCACGTTTTTCAAAACTATCCCGATGATGTTTTCCAAGTACACATCTGAAACAAACACCATCTCTACAAGATACCACAAGAAGACTTGTCACCATATTTTCTTTACATAGATTTTTAAGGGAGCAATAATTTAAGTGACCAAATCGCTCATGCCAAAGTTTGCTCACTTCATCATTATGAGCAACAAATATTGAGGGAAGAGTTCATAACCCGAAGTTGTTAAAGTTATACAACCTTGTAGAATCATCAGCAATGCCAGTAGCTAAAATCTGTTTAGGATCTCTTAGGTCTTTAATTACAACATCGTGAGCTAAAAATTCAACAGTTTTACCTTCACCTGAATGAGTTATCTAATATACAAATAGAAGGTTGCAGGATAAGGTTGGAACACATAATACATCATTAAATTAACCATTGTCTAGATGAACAGTTCCAGTTCCTACAACACTAAGAGATCTATCATCACCAACATATATATTTTTGGTGTTACAATCATTTAAAGAAGAAAACATGGCGTTGTTTTTGGCCATGTGATAAGAAGTTCCAGAATCAATGAGCCACTCATGAGAATGAGAAGAAGAAAACACATTTAGTGCATAACCAAACCGAGATGCTTGACAATAACATGCAGAAAGTGTTATTCCTAAAGATGAAGTTGAAGTTGAAGAGTGCTCCAAATGGATGTTATGCTTCTTCATTGTTGCTTCCAAGGCTTCCATCTTCTTAAAGCATTTGGATTCTAAGTGGTCATCTTGATTACAAAGGTGGCAATGTCTATCAGTCTTCTTCCCTTGTTTTTATTTGCCTTATCATTTTGTTCAAATGATTTTCATTTTGAGATTGAAATTGCTTAGGACCCTTGTTTGGTTTAGGACCATTCTTTTTAGGATACTGCTTCTTAGGATTCTTTGAATTTGGTTGTTGTTGAGCGGCTAAGGGTTTCTTAGAAGAGTTTCCAAGATTAAGAAGACCAAGATGTAAGAGTTTTTCTTGTTCTCTTATTAAAGAATCACAAAAGACATCAAAAGAGGGGGACTTGTAGTCTTGTCCTTGAAAAATAAAGGTTTCTCTAATAGAATGGAAGGTGGAAACAAAAACTGAGTACGTTGGTCCCAACTAAGTAAGAATGGAGTAGATAAGGCTACCATATTCTTTCTTAAAACCTTCCAAGAGAAGTCTAAGGGTCTTGAACTTGGACAAAAAACCTTCAATGGAAGAAAAATTATTGGGGTCCAACGTAAACAACTCATTTTCGAGTTGATGGGCTCTAATTTCATTTTTAATTCCAAAAACTTTAGTGAGTTGTTTCATTACTTCATTAGGGGTATCAAGTTCTGCGATATGGAATCTAAGGTCTAGAGAAATAGACATCCCTATCAACCCACGTGCTTGATCTTGCCTATTTTCCCATTTGGCTGCCTTATCTTCATCTTTAGGTTTAATTTCTTGGCCTAAGGCTATTCTGTAAAGACTTTTACTTCTAAGTAAATCCACAATGTAGGACCACCAATGGAAGTAGTTGGTGTTGTCAAGAATAACTTGGCATGTACTTTCCATTTTAACAGATACTGAGCCGTAGATGATGAAACTAAGTGTTCCAATGGAAAAATCTCGAAAAAATAGGCTGATTCAAAAAAACGGCTCTGAAAACAGCTTCCGGATGAAGAAGTTATGGCTTCTTGAAGAAAAGTTGTTGAAGATGCTGACGAAGTGCGTGAATGTGCGGAAATGAATGATTATGTTATATTTAAACCCCCCCACCCCCCCTTCTAAACTTAATCTAATTAGCTCACTTTAAAAAAGATTTTGTGACCCACTTTTCTAAATAAGTGAAAGTCACTTTTACAATGGTACTTTATGAGCTACTCACTAAATTGTAACTTAAATAAAAGATAAAGAGACTTCAGAATTATAAGTGACTCACTTTTTATAATGGGTGAGAACACTTTTACATAAAATAACTTTAAAACATAAGTTACATGTGCAAAGACTTGAACCCAAGACCTCTATTCTCATAAAGTAACTTTGGACCAAGTGAGCTAGTTTAAAACGCTAGTAATTTTTGGAAAAGAGGAAGGGGTTTTTTTTTCAAGTCACTGAAGCTTTGGGGTGCGTGCTTACCTGAAAAAACTCTTTTTGCCTACAAAACAAACAACCACGCAAACTAACACAGACATGCAAAAAAAAACAAACCTTACGGCTTGAAGTTAGCTTTCGCCAAAAACTAAATATTTTCCTCAATGTTTCTGATTTTCGAAGATCACACACTAAGGCGCGGCGAAAAAGAGCATACGCATGAGAAAAATCCTTCTTTTTTGTTTCTGATTTGCCCAGATCGCACAGAGTCGCAGGGCAAAGAGCATACGCAGAAATGAAAGGTATAGATCCGGTAATAAAAAACAGAGAGCTAAATAAACTAAAATAAACACAGAGATGAATAACTAGTAGTGCAAAAGAAATGGTATACCTTCTGATCTTAAAAATGACATAGTTAAGGCTATCGAAAACCTTTTCGCGTGAAACGAAAGGGATTCCTCACTGGCACAGATGTTCCTAACACAATAAAGCAACCCTCTTGGCCCGAAACCAATTAGAAACAGTAGATCTAAGAAATGACAATCAGACGTAGTTATACCGGCTTAGGATTTGGACCACCAACGGATGCGGCCCTCAAATAGCTCTGATACCATATAGGAATTTACAGGGTGAGTTCCTCAGATAGAACACCAAAGGACACCACTCACAAACAAATCACAGATCAATACACCAGTATTCTTGACGTGGTTAAAACCCTCAAAGAGGGAAACCGTCCACAGCCTGAACCAACATGGCCACTTCAGACAATTTATTAATAAAATAATGAAAATTTACATAAGCTTCTCTCATGAACGATCACCCTACAAATGACCCTCCATGCTCTTTAAATAGAGATCATGGTGTCGGTAATACCAAGGAGAGAATGAACCGTCGGATCACTTAATGTCTAGAACATATCATGACCGTCAGATTGTAAGTTACAAATGTACATAGTAAAAAGACACACTTTACCTAACTCTACACTAGACCAAGTTATACTTAACTATTTCCTATGTGTCGGAATATCCTAACATCTTGGTCGACCTGGGTTTAAAGAATTGGGTGCATTCATGTTAAACATAGAGAAAATAATTGTGATGTTTTTTAATAAAGAAAGATGATCACATTCAGAGACATGACAATAAATTCAAAATCGATAATGCCCTCATTAGAAGACTCTAAACATGTTATGAAATTGATGCCTCAAAAGAATCAAAACACAATATCAAAGAAGCAAAAGGAACTTCAAGAGGTCATATTCAATAAAAACGAAGAAAATTCTCATTTAAAAGATCATAACCAGAAACAACTTGCACAAGTCGGGAAGTGTAATGTTTAAAAACACAACTTAGAACAAGAAAAGGAAAGTCTCACGAAAGAAGTTAATAAGAAGATTGATTTAGGATGGTCAGATCCTTTCTCAGTTCGACAATTTTATTTATCACCCAGAGGATCTTATCATCTTGTACCAATGAAGATGACAAATCGAACAATTTCAGAAGATGCAAATAGATTACAAAGACATATAAACAGATGACACGCCTTGTCAACAATAAGCTTTTAGGAAAAGCTTTTTGAAGAGGAAGGCAATGTTATGAATAAAATGTTGGCATTATGATACATATGTTGTACTTGATGGCAACCCACTCATCTCAGATGATAAATTATAGTGCAGCAAAGTTATTTTCTGATTCTGCAGGTGCTCAGAAAGTTCACGCACTTTCATGAAGAGAAAAGTTCCTTTCATGCAGAGGAAAGTTCGCGCACTTTCATGCAAAGAAAATTTCACACACTTTCATGCAAAGAAAAGTTCCTTTCATGCAAAAGAAAAGTTCACGCACTTTCATGCAGAGAAAAGTTCACGCACTTTCATGCAGAGAAAAGCGCACGCACATGGGAAATCTTATGGTTGGTTCACGGTATTAGTCCGACAGTCTTTTATCCTATGGTTTTGATCCGTGGTATTGCATCCAAAAGAATTGAAACCAAGCATTGGGTCTGTGGTATTGTTTCTCAATGGTTTTGGTCCACGATTTTGAGTGAGGCCTAGCCTATAAAAAGGAAAGGAGATCATTTGGTTAATCACAAGTGTGTTGAAAATCTTAAGAAGAGCAAGATCTGAATTTCTGATAATCGGTTGGTGAGACATAGTTGAATCTGAATCAAGGAGAAACCGGAGCATTATAAGTCATATCTACTGAAATGTTGAGATCCCTTTGACGCACGAACGGATCTATGATTTCGATAGTCTGGGGTATGGTTGAGAACTGATAAACTGTCTAAATCCGAAGGTGCGTAGGAGTGGCAACGGCGTAGTGCGGAGGTGCGTAGAACCAAAGAAGAAGCAGGTGCGGAGTTGCGCAGAGTCGTCACGGCAAAAGTGCGGATATCCGTAGGTTTCCTTCGGTGAAGTTGCGAACCTTTCCCGAAATATATTTTCGTTGTCTTCTATCTGTTTCTGCAGAGATCTAGGTTTAAATTGGTGTCTGGTTACTGGTGTTATTTTCTGGTTACTGCATTCTGAGAAGTTATTTGCTTAAAGGAGATTGGATCATGCACATGTACTTGATATTTTGGATCCAGCTTGAAAATTTATGAAATGTGGTCCCTGTAAGAAAGAGAAGGTAGTAGCCTTCCGTAGATCAGCACCTACATACTAGTATCTTAGCTAGTACAAGAGCTAAGGGGGTTGTAGCTCCCTTCCAAGAGAAGCTGGAAAACGAGAGAGGGTTGTAGCTCTCTGCAGGTTGCAGCCTGCGTACAAGCAAAGGACTGCACTAGTACAAAATCATTGTAAAAAGAAGTTTCTTTGAAAGAAGATAGAGACCTATTGCAGCAGGTGGTTTTCACCCACATTGGGTTTCCACCTTTATATCTAGTTTTCTTTGGTGTGACTGTCTATGTTTCTTGTTCCTGTTTATTATTATATGGTTCTGACAGACAGATTAATCATTAACATCGAAAAAATAAATTACATTATAATCTGGAAGGTATATACAAGTTTCATTAGTCAGATCTGCAAGTGTTTATTGGAAAAGATTTGATAATACTGATTCACCCCCCCCCCTCTCAGTATTATTTCCAACAATTGGTATTGGAGCAGGTCCTTCAGAAGAAGCTTGATCGCTTGAAGGAAGATCTATCATCATGAGCAACTACGAGAGAGAAACATCGATCAGGCCACCAATTTTTTATGGGACCAATTTCGTCTATTGGAAGGTAAGAGTTACTGCCTATCTTCAATCTCTTGATACAGAAGTATGGGATATCATAGATATAGGGTACACTTTTCCATCAGCAACTCCTACAGATTTGACTGAGAAGAAGCAGTTTCAAACTAATGCAAAGGCTGTCAATACTCTATTAGAATGTCTATCTCAATCAAAATTCGTCAAGGTTATGCAGTATAAAACCGCAAAAGAAATATGGGACAAGATCGTTCTAACCTATGAAGGAGATGAACAAGTAAAACGAGCAAAACTTCAAACCCTCAGAATTCAGTATGAAAATCTCAAAATGTACAATGATGAAAATGTGGCTAACTATTTCCTACGCATAGATGAGATTGTTAATTGTATGAAAAATTTGGGTGAAGAAATAAAAGAGGTTGTTTTGGTTGAAAAGGTTCTGAGATCTTTGTCTTCTAAGTTTGAATGAAAAGTGTATGCAATAGAAGAAAAGGAGAATCTACAGAAAATTACTATGTCGCAGCTACACGGAATTCTAACCGCTTATGAAATGAGGAAAGGGGGACCATCAGATAGAAGAGAAGCCGCATTCAAGGCCTCAGGAAAAGGAGATTCCTATGACTCAAAACATATGCCAGAAGAAGAGGAAGAATCAAATTTTGTCAAGAACCTTCAACGGGGTGCTGGAAGATTCAGAGGTAAGTTACCTTTCAAATGTTTTGCTTATGGAAGAGTCGGTCACTATGTTGCCAAGTGTCCTCATAAAGGTAAGCTTGACAAAGGTAAGGAACCTGTTATAGATATAACAAGAAACAGAATAGCTATTACACTCATGAAGACAGTGATGGATTTTCAAATAGTGATGAAGATGAACAAGGTAATAATTATAGACTTTTAATGGCTTTTGAAGATGATGATTTCATGGATGCTATAGATGAAGAAGGTCTTTATGAAGAGATTTCTAAACTCAAAATTT
>APFE030676642.1:86212-97392 GCA_000404065.3 Pinus taeda | reverse complement strand
TTGAAAATTAAAAGCTATTGTACCCAAGGATTGTAGCCATTGGACTCCTAGTACAACATCAGCACCTCCCATTGGAATGGAAAGCATTGGGCTAGTCAATACATATTCTCCCATGGATAGCTTGATATTATGGCACTTTCCAGAGCAATTTTTTGTTCCTCCATTTGCAATCATCACTTGACACTTTGGTGCTGGATATAGGAAGCAATTCAATTCTTTTGCTACCTTACAATGAATAAAATTGTGGGTGCTTCCTGAATCAATCAAAACTATTACCTTTTTCTTCTTGATTTGTCCTTCTATCTTGATGGTTTGAGGAGTGTAATTCCCGCCAATGCATTACAAGATATGGTCGGATTTATTTGTTCTTCATCTAGGCTTTGTTCCTGGAGTATATCCTCTTCTTTTGACCTTTCTTGCTCCTTTTCTTCTTCCTCTTCACAATCTATGTAGAATAATTTCTTCTCAGCACACTTATGACCTTTAATGTATTTACTATCACAACTGTAACAAAGCCCTTTTGCTCTTTTTTCTTCCAATTGTTGTGGTGTCAACCTTATAGGTTGTGGAAGGCTAGGCACAACACTTCCATCTTTATAGTTGTGAGTGGTATGCTTCTTGGTTGTCATAATTTTGCTTTCCATTTTTCTTGCTAACCTGAATGCCTTCTCTAATGAATCAGGTTCCCAAAGGTGAACATCATGTTGGATATTATCCTTTAAAGACCCTATGAACACATCAATCCTATGCTCCTCTGGAATATCTTTTACCCTTATGTTCAATTTTTGGAACTCCTCAATGTGCTCCATTATTGAACCCTTTTGTTTGAGACTTATCAATTGGCTAAAAAAAGTGTTGCTTTTTGTATCCTCATAATGTGCCATCAATTCTTCCATAAAAATTGCCCAAGTGATAAATTTTTTACAAGAGCAAAGCCATTGATACCATACAAACTGATTTGGTTCCAAATATAAAGTTGCAATACGTACCTTTTGTGTGTTTTGCACATTATTGAGATCGAAAAATTGCTTCATTTGTAATATCCATGTTGCAGGATCCTTGCCATCAAACTTTCAATTTTTTGAATATGGTGGGTCTTCGATTCCACATTAGAGTCTATGGAATCATGATTAACATTTCTTTTGTTCTCATCATGAGTTTCCTTTACTACCCTTTCACCCTTAGTGACCATTTCTTGTAGCAACTTATTCATATTTATCTTCAATTCGTCCATGTCTGTCCTCAAATCTGTCTTCAAATCATCCATGTATGTATTCAAATCTGTCTTCCAATCATCCATCTTAGCTTCCATGCCCTTTATCTTAGATTCCATGCCATTTATCTTAGCTTCTGTTAGCTTTTGTGAGGCTGGCATTTTTTGCACTTGGTCTTGTAATTTTGATATATCATGTAGCATTTTTTCCTCTTCTTCATGAGGCATGCTAGAGCTTTCAGGTTCCTTACTAGGTGTTTGCATTTTCTTTCCTCGGGGCATTAGTTACCGATAATAATGCTCTACTAGCCCTTTGAATTCTTTCAAAATAAATTTTCAAACCAATCTTAAGCAAAAATTTAAAAAACTCTACACACTTTTTTTTTCTTTGTAGGAACTCGATATTTCCTCTGATGTATCTCTATACTTTCAGAACATCCAGTTCTAAAATTGCGACCTATGGTAGCCCTCTGTGTCCTCTTTCCAATGCCACCAGTCTGACCCCAATTGGATTCTCCAATGAAGAGTTATGCCAAATCTCCCACAGTGACCTGATTATAAACATTTTCAGAAGAGCGAACTTTTATGAAGTGCCACGTGTCACTATTTGGACCTCTGGCTCTAAAAAATATCTACAAGAAACAACAGTCCGTACTCTTTCTGTAACTTTTTGTGAAATTTCAATCCGATGCTCAAAGAGAAAGTTATGACAATTTTCCCCAGGTCACATGTTTGGAATGTAATTCAAGAGTCTGCAAAAATACCCACTTCCTTAGATCATATCTCCGCAAATATAGCGCGAAAAGCTCTGAAATTTGGACCCAAGCTGTAGCGCGATGTCTTCTCAAATGGTTTTTTTTCTGACTTCTGAAACATCACAGAAAAAAAGTTATAGTGAAAATTCCACGATGACCTATTTGGAGCAGTGAAACCCTAGAATCCAAAGCTCTGATACCAAATGTTACGAAACCAACTCAAGAAAGGATAGAAAAGATAGATCAACGCCTTAGAATTCAGCCTCTTCGAGGGGTGAACCTCCTTTACATTACATAAATGAATAATTCTTGGATGATACAAATGACAAAACCTCCTTTCTATATATAGGAGTCTAAGGAGTCACAATATAACCCAGCCAACCTAACAATAATAATATAAAGCCACAAAAATAACAATAGAGGGATTCTATGGGGCACAGTAATAACAATATGGGGGCAATAGGGGCACAACAATATTATAAAGGGGTACAACTACCATAGTAATGGGGTAATCACTAGTATTATAGGGACCCAACAAGTTTCCTTTTCTGCTGTCTTTTCAAACTCTCTAAACATGAAAAGACGCCGAGTTCTTCCTTTGTCAGACTCGTTAAAATTTAATGACATCGGATTTCGTCGAAATGACGCCTTTCAAGCATATACTATCCCCGTAAAGCTTGTCATCCAAAAATAACCGGGGTACTCGCCAGTAATGGTGGGGAAAATGGAACCACAATTATTGTCGTGTCGGCAGTATGTCGCTCTTGAACATGGTACTTGTCTGCATTCATGTCTGGGTGGAGAAATCTCATCTCATTTTTCACTTGCCTCCGTGGGTTTGGGTAATCCTGTTTGACCTCTCATATGCTCGTTGCTCTGTCACCATGACCTATGATCATTTGATGTCAAATAATGCCAAGTCCATTGTCGTGTCACCGATATGTTCAAGAGAAGTTGACCTCTGCAGAATAATCAACCTCCCTCTGATACCTCACATAATCCTGATTCACAAACATTTTATCCTTCTCTATCCCGTGTCGATGATGTGGGAAACATTATGGCCCACCTTCGATCAAGGTCACTTCCTGCCGACTTTAGCTCATTATCCAGGAAGTTGACCTAGAGACTCCCTTCAGGTGCCTTGGAGCCTGCATGCCTTAATGGCAGGTTCTTTGTGTTTGGCGCAAGGTTTTCATCATTGGCCTCTAACCGAATGATTCTACGGGTGTTCGACGCCGGCTCACTGATACGCACGCTGTAGATTGTACCTATAGTACCTTGAGGACCATTGTCATTATTGGTGGTACCTCTCACGTCTGTTAACAGTTTTCATCATTGACTGGTAATCAGACGATGTTCCTGCATGTTCGACTTTGACTCTCATATTCGCATGCTTGAACTTGTACTTTGTTCGGGTCAAGATGGAGCGCAAGACCCTAGATTTTGTCTGTTGGGATCCAGGTTGTGATTTTGTGGACTATTATGATTATTACATGACTCCTTCATTGGATGGCTGTGACCATGCCTGAGTCTGTTTATCGATCCTAACTGGATGGCTACACCCATACCTTGGATCTAGTTTTTATGTACTCTGCTATGGATGGTTGTGCCCATACCACATACATCATGTACTTGAGATATCAATTGTACTTCTTCATGCAGGTTCTTCAGTGGCAGTGTTTCAGTTGGCCATGTTCTTGTAAAGCATTTCACCCCTCTCTCTCTCGGGCCTCATGCTTTAGGGGGCATCTGTTACACAACAATTTGTCACCGTCCCTGTTACCCCTTCTCCTGCACCTTGGATGACTCATTATGGGACCTATGAGAAGTGACATGACCTGGAAA
Source organism: Pinus taeda (assembly GCA_000404065.3). Taxonomy (NCBI): domain Eukaryota; kingdom Viridiplantae; phylum Streptophyta; class Pinopsida; order Pinales; family Pinaceae; genus Pinus; species Pinus taeda. Next base: position 93,579 of record APFE030676642.1, on the reverse strand, counting down.
CACTTGCATTATATTCCCCTAGACATGAACTTCATATGCCCTGAAGACACCTTCTGCAAAATACCCATAAATATAGCCCTTTTTCCATTAGCGCGGTTTCACTGTGTATCACTCGCACCAATGGGGGAAATCCTCCAAAGAGGGCACGCCAGCTGGCGCTCTGTCTCAGAGTCGCACTCGCACCAGCCCAGTTGGGTAAATTTTTTAACAAACAAACTTACGAAGGTTCTTCCTAACCCACTCATGAATTGAATCTATATTGAGTTGGTTTAGTTTCGCTTCGAATCTCCATAGGAGGGAAGTAGTTCTCTACCTCTCATGGAAGCTTCTTAGTGATAAAGCCAATCCCATGAATATTGTGGATAATCCTAACTCCTTCCCCTCTATCTATAAAATCTTGTCCTTTTTCCTTTGACAAGCTAGTTCCAAATTCTAGTTTTGAAGTCCCAAAGTCTGAGAATTGCTAAGCTCATGCTACAAGAAGCCTTCTTCATTCCCATAAGGATAAATCTAAAGTGAGGAGATTCTTGTCCAAGTAACCAAGGAGAGAGAGGCTTGTTCCCCATTCCCAACAAGCATTTCAAGGCATGTGCTGCTGATCACCCAACCAAAGGAGGATTTGACATCAAAACTATGGTTGTATTCTTCTTTGTTTATCAATAATAGACAACTATCATTATGGTTCTCTTATTGTATTTTGTAATGATGATTGAGTTATATCATTTCTGACTAATATATAGTTGCATCTATTGGATTTTATGCTTGTATTTGTGTCGTTATTTTCATGTGCAGGTGTCCGTTCACGAGGTTCATGGGGATTGTGATCGGCCGGAGCAAAGGAACAGGAGCGTTGACTCTTCTACAAGTACTAGCATTGGAATCCAGGTAAGCCCTCATCATTGGCCTTTGATTTGCAATTAGGAATCTTCGTGTTAGCGTTGTTTGATTGTTGCTAGACCCCATTTGGGCTAGTAGGGATCGCCTCTGTCCGCAGAGGGGATTTACCTCCACAACAATGTCGTAGAATCATCTACGACCAAATCAAAATCTAACGGTAAGAAGAAGAATAAGCAGAACTCAAAGGAGAAATCCGATAAACATGAATCTACTGACGAGAAATGAAAACCTTGATATCCTTGTCTCATCTACGATGAGGAGCACTTTACAAGGGATTGTCCACATTGTGCTGAGGTTGCGAAAATCGTCAAAGGTTTGCAAACACCTGCTGTTTTGAAGGATCCTTTTCCAAGTCAAGATAGTAAAATGATAGGTTCTTCCTCTAGTGCCTTGGAAGAGCCCATAATGATGATGTCATATGTAGGGATTGCGACACGATCACAAGATTATGGGAGTAAGAGTCTTCTTGGTGGTAAGGAAGCCGAATATTCTAATTCCAATCCATCAACCTCAGCTCCATCTGGTTCTGATCCACTACAGATTGAGAAACCAAATCCTGACTTAGTAATCAAACTGCCCGCCAAGGGTATACTTCGAAATTCAGCTTTCAATCCACATGCGAGAGCTGCTTATAACTATAACATTGTTGAATATTTAGTTGTTTCACCTTCAGCAATATCGGCTTTGGAAGTGCTACAATCTTGTCTAGCACAGCATAAAATGCTACTGTTGGCTATAGGAGTTTTTTATCTTCAAGACTCAAACCTAATAGTCTTCGATTTAGAAAATAGTACACCTTGATTACCTCATCAAATGGCTTTCCAGATTCCAGTGTTAGTCAAAAACAGACCTTGTTTTAGGACTGTGATTGATGAGGGAGCTTCCACGTGTATTATGTCGATACAGTGTTCGAAAACCCTTGGTTCTCCTACACTTAATCAATATTCGACGATTCTGAAGGCCTTTGATGGCCGAGGGTTTCATCCTTATGGCATTTTACAGGACTTACCTATAGGGGTTGAAGGAAAAACCATTAATCTAGATGTGGAGGTGGTTGATGCCCCTCTAGATTACAACCTTCTTTTGGGTCGTAGCTGGTCTTACGCCATGACTGTTGTTGTTTCATCAGTCTTTTGGCTTATTAAGTTCCCACATAATGGAAAGATCGTTACAATAGATCATTTAACTTACTCTTCGTCTGACTCATCCTCTAGTGAGAGTATTCAACATGTTGGAAAAACCACTGTCCCTTACAAGGATGTTGGGGTAGGGTTAGTTAAAGATTCGGGTTTACTCATAACTTTTTCATTTCCTCCTCTCAACGTACCATCTCCTTTCCCAACCATTCATATGATTTCGTTAGAATCCATAGTTCTTGACGACCCTTGGATCGTTCCATTCGATTCCGAGGTGGACTCTCTTGGCGATGCCATGCCTTTGATTCCCTTTGAAGTTTCTCATTAGGTAGTACAGTCATTTTCCGACTCCAATTCAACCAACCTTGATCTAGTGAATGAGATCAATGGGAAATCACTTTCTATCTCAACCTTAGAATCAATAAACTTTTCAGAAGTCGTTCACACTGATGAACAAATTCAGGAACTGTTGTCTATTGATGCATTACCATGGGAAGATCTTCATCATCGGTCTTCGTTCTTACCTGAGATTGATCATTTTTAAAATGATTTTTCATCTATTTTTACCACTGAATGTCAAAGAACCACAGAATCCATTGAAACATCCTAATTCTGAACAAAATTTAGCCAATATTTCTCGAACGGTTCCTATCGACATTTCAGTCAAACCTGAGATTGTTGAAAACATTCACATAGGTGCTTCTTGTACGAACACTAAATTCAACACATATAAAGCCCTATTTCAAGAATTTCGCGACGTGTTTGCCTGGTCCTATGAGGAAATGCTAGGAATTGATCCCTCAATCGTTGTTCATGAAATCAAAACCTACCCGGATGCTAAACCTGTCCAACAACGATTGCGTCAGATACACCCACAAAAAGTTCCTGCCATCAAAACAGAAGTTGAGAAATTACTTAAAGCAGGTTTCATTTATCCAATTCCTTTGACGGATTGGGTATCGAATATTGTTCTAGTTACTAAAAAATAAGGGACGATAAGAATATGCATCGACTATAGGGATATTAATCGTGCTTGTCCCAAGGACAATTACCCCACACCCTATATCGATCAAATTATCGATGATTGTGCTGGCAGTGAAATTTTCTCCTTTCTGGATGGTTTTTCCAGTTACAATCAAATTAATATTCTACCTGCCGATCAACCAAAAACGGCATTCATCTGTTCATGGGGGACATTTTCTTATTGCAAGTTACCTTTTGGATTGAAGAACACCGGGGAAACTTTTCAAAGGGCAATGTCTTATGCATTTCACGACATCAAGCACATTGTGCAGCCTTATCTCAATGATTTACCAGCTCATTCACTACGAAGAGCCGACCATCTCACTCACTTACGAGCCATTTTCATGATATGTAGGCATTATCGGATTAGGTTGAATCCGCACAAGTGCGTTTTCTGTATTGAAACGGGTCACTTACTGGGATTTGTTGTATCCAAAGTCGGCATTCACGTCGATCCTTCGAAGGTCGAAGCCATCATCAAGTTACCACCTCCTTCGACACTTTGCCTACTCCATAGTTTGCAAGGGAAAGCAAACTTTTTACGTCGTTTCATTCCTAACTACGCTGAGATTACAAAGGGTTTCACTCGGTTGTTGAAACAGAACACTCCATTCTTTTGGGATGAGATAGCTGACAAATATTTCGATGCACTTAAACATGCGTTGACCCATGCACCGTTATTGCATCCTCCCAACTACAACTAGGATTACTTCTTGTACCTCGACGCTTCCCATTCCACCATTGGGATGGTTTTAGTTCAACAAGATGAATTCGAAAGTGAACGTGTGATCTATTATCTTAGTCGGACTCTAACTCCCACTGAGTTAAAATATTCACATGTGGAGAAACTGGCCTTAGCTGCAGTCCAAGTTGTTCAGCGATTTCGTCATTACATTTTGTTACGCAAAACCACCATCATTTCTGACTGTAACCCTATGCAATACATTTTGACTAAACAATTGTTGGGGGGAAAGTATTCCAAATGGATTTTCATCCTACAGGAATTTGACCTGGAATTTGAGAAGGCCAAGTCAAAGAAGTCTTTGGTTTTTGCGGAATTAATGTGTGACTTCCCTCGTGCTGATACCGAACATGTGGCGGAAGAATCCATTGCAGATGAATCCTTGTTCCTTATCAGCACTGTTGATCCATGGTATGGAGATATCATTGTCTATCTCTAGACCCAATCCTTTCGGCCAGACATTTCACGATCTCAGCACCGGAAAATACGATTCCAATCCCAACCTTACACTATTATTGGAGATACACTTTATCGTCATGGGGTGGACTCTGTTTTCCGTCGTTGCCTTACTCATGATGAGGCTGAGAAGGTTCTTAATGATTACCACTCTGGAGCGTGTGGCATTCATATGTCTGGGTATGCCACATCCCAAAAGAATTTGCGCACTGGCTATTTTTGGTTGTCCTTATTCAAATATTGTATTACTGCCGTCCAAAAATGCCACAATTGCCAAATTTTTGAATGTAAGATGTGCGCTCCTCCTGCTCCTCTCCATCCTATCATTTCCGTTGGTCCATTCACAAAATGGGGTATCGATTTTATTACATGTAACCCTCACTCAGCCGAGGGGCATGCGTATATCATCCTTGCAGTAGATTATTTTACCAAGTGGGCGAGGCGATGCCTACATTTTCAACAGACGGCAAAACTGCTGCGATTTTCATTTTCAACCATATAATTGCTAGGTTTGGTGTTCCCCAAGCAATTATCACTGACCATGGGAGTCATTTTTGAAACATCATGATGACCGAACTTACAGATCATCTTGGCCTGCGTCACAATAGTTCCATGCCATATTACCCACAGGCAAATGGTCTAGTTGAAGCAGTCAACAAAGTTCTAGTCACCATGATCCGACGAATCATTGGGATTCATCGGTCAAATTGGCACAACATGTTATTTTTAGTGCTTTGGGCGTACCGAACCTCAGTCAAAACATCAACAGGTTTTACTCTTTTTCAACCGGTTTACGATTTAGAGGCAGTATTGCCCATTGAATGCGAAATCCCGTCATTACAAATTGTCGTGAAATTATTGCCAGCCACTTCTGAAGAATAAAAACGTTTATTATACTTAGCTCAATTAGATGAGAATCGATGTAATGTTGCATTAGCCGTCAAAACTCATGCCAAAAGGATCAAATCTCAGTATGATCGGAATGTTACACCCCGCAATTTTTCAGAAGGCAACCTAGTTTTAATTTACGATCAAGAAAATGATAAGCTAGGAGCTGGAAAATTTGTACCCATGTGGCATGGTCCGTATATTGTCAATCGAAAGCTGGCAAAAGGGGCCTATGAGCTAGAAGATTTTGACGGTGTCTCTTTAGGTAAACCTAGGAATGGGCTTTATCTAAAGCGATATTATGCTTAAAAGATTAGTGTGGAGATTTCTTAGATTAGTTTCTTCCTAAGTTTGGTGTGTTCTTAGATTAAACATGTGTCTTTTTCACAATCTTGCTTATCTTGGTTTTACTCTTGATATTGCAAATGTCGACACCTCTCCAAACATACATCGGTTTCGCTGATGGCGCTTGTCGTAGTACACGGAACATCTCTTTCGCAGCCTGGGTTATCTATTCACCCTCTGACAAGTTAGTATCTATGCACGAGGTAAGCCTTGGTCAAACAACGAACAACATTGCATAATATAGTGCAGTGATTGAATTATTATCTGAATCCATCTCATTTGGAATTCGAATTTTGATTGTTAATTTAGATTCAGAACTCGTTGTATTACAGCTTAATCGAGTCTATGCCATTAGAAATCCAGTATTATTACGATTATTTTTTAGAGTCCGGGGGCATGCGTATATCATCCTTGTGGTAGATTATTTTACCAAGTGGGCCGAGGCGTTGCCTACATTTTTGGCAGACGGAAAAACTGCTGCGATTTTTGTTTTCAACCATATAATTGCTAGGTTTGGTGTTCCCCAAGCGATTATCACTGACCATGGGAGTCATTTTCGAAACATCATGATGACCGAACTTACAAATCAGCTTGGCCTGCGTCACAATAGTTCCACGCCATATTACCCACAGGCAAATGGTCTAGTTGAAGCAATCAACAAAGTTCTAGTCACCATGATCCGACGAATCATTGGGATTCATCAGTCAAATTGGCACAACATGTTATTTTCAGTGCTTTGGGCGTACTGAACCTCAGTCAAAACATCAACAGGTTTTACTCCCTTTCAACTGGTTTATGGTTTAGAGGCAGTATTGCCCATTGAATGTGAAATCCCATCATTACAAATTGTCGTGCAATTATTGCCAGCCACTTCTGAAGAAGAAAAGTATTTATTATACTTAGCTCAATTAGATGAGAATCGATGTAATGTTGCATTAGCCATCGAAACTCATGCCAAAAGGATCAAAGCTCAGTATGATCGGAATGTTACACCACGCAATTTTTCAGAAGGCGGCCTAGTTTTACTTTACGATCAAGCAAACGATAAGCTAGGGGTTGGAAAATTTGTACCCATGTGGCATGGTCCGTATATTGTCAAGCAAAAGCTGGAAAAAGGGGCCTATGAGCTAGAAGATTTTGACGGTGTCTATTTAGGTAAACCTAGGAATGGGCTTTATCTAAAGCGATATTATGCTTAAAAGATTAGTGTGGAGATTTCTTAGATTAGTTTCTTTCTAAGTTTGGTGTGTTCTTAGATTAAACATGCATGTTTTTCATTATTAGTCTTGCTTATCTTGGTTTTACTCTTGATATTGCAGATGTCGACACCTCTCCAAACATACATCGGTTTCGCTCATGGCGCTTGTCATAGTACACGGAACATCTCTTCCGCAGCCTGGGTTATCTATTCACCCTCTGACGAGTTAGTATCTATGCATGGGGTAAGCCTCGGTCAAACAACGAATAACATTGCAGAATACAGTGCAGTGATTGAATTATTATCTGAATCCATCTCATTTGGAATTCAAAGTTTGATTGTTAATTTAGATTCGGAACTCATTGTATTATAGCTTAATTGAATTTATGCCATTAGAAATCCAGTATTATTACGATTATTTTTTAGAGTCCGTCTCTTGGAACGAGAATTTGATTACATAGAATATCAACACATTCCAAGATATTTAAATACATTAGCAGATGCAAATGCTTCTCAAATGTTAAGTAGACATGTGCAATAATCATACAAGTAAATTTAAAAACATTCCATAACATGTTTAACAAGACAAGCTAGTAATAACGATATCATATATATAGGAGTGTGTCAAAAAAATACATCGTCCTCGATCATAGGTTGAAAAACACCTTATGATCGGCAAAAA
>APFE030676642.1:64773-81983 GCA_000404065.3 Pinus taeda | reverse complement strand
TTCTCAATGAACTATCTCTAATGGTTTATTTTATGAGCTCCTTGATCTTCATAATGAACATGTTTTGTTATACGCAGGTATGCTTTGATGTGTGCTTGTTTGTGTATGCAAGTTATTAAAAGGGAACTGCTTGAAGCTATTGGAATAAAACTGCCTCAAACAAGCGTTGGACCGAGGTACGGTCTGTTACACCTCTTAGTATTCATTAATGAATTGAAACATGTTTAGAGAAAAGTAGATTTTCTTGTGCTCTTTTTTGCTAGATACCATTCGATACTAGGGAGATCGGTCTTATCCGCAAGAACGATTTATCCGGCCAACATTATTCCGTCTCTAGCTTTCTCCTGATTTCTTCTTGTACCAAATTAGACCACAACTTGTCTACTAGTCTTGAGACCACTTCCCAAACATCGTTTCTGATAATGGAGTCATGCTCCTCAACCATGGCATCAACCCATATTGGTTTATTCATTGCTTCCTCGAATGAGGATGGCTCAATCTCTACACTCTCACTCATTAGATCCATGTTGTCAATGTACTGATATGGTGATCTCCTTTGCCTTTGTTGTTATGTGGGAGCTCCCACATTCTCTCTAGCATCATGAATCAATCTGCTAGGCTCTTTTTTGCGCTTGCTTCTATCTCTTGAGGTATCTACATGAGTGGGTGCTTCCACTCTCTACTCCTATGCATGTGGTTGATCCACATCATCCTGATGTTATTCCTTTGGAGCTAAAATATCCTCTTCTCCATGCAACTAAATCTCCCTCTCAAGGGAACATCTCATGGATTTCTCTTCATCGAACTTCACATCTCTACGAACGATTGTCATCTTGTGAGATGGAAGGTACACCCGATAGTTGTGGGGTGTATCAGTGTACCCCACAAATATGTCCAAATCAGTTTTTGGTTCTATATTTTTCCTTGCATCCTTGGTAACATGACAGTAGATTGATGAACCAAATATCCTGAAGTGTGCCACATCTAGTTTCTTAGCTGAAAAAACTTATTTTGGTGTACTCATCCTGACAATTCAATGAGGACTTATGTTCTACACATATAAAGTTGTGTTGCATGCTTCAGCCCACAAGTGCAACAGTAGGCTCTAATCATGTAAGATTTCCTGTGCAGTGTGCACAATATTTTTTTTCTTCCTTATAGCCACCCCATTCTGTTGTGGGTTATGGGGTGTTATTAAATCCCATCAAATTCCTTCTGATGCATAGAATTTCTTGAATTCATTCAACATATATTCTACACCGTTATTTCTCCTGAGAGATTTAACTTTCCTGTCAGTATCTACACAAGTGCTTTAAATTCACAAATTTTAGCGAACATATGATCTTTATTATGCATGAATAAAATCCAATGCTTATAATAAAAATCATCAACAAATATTACATAATACATGTGCCTGGTCTTGGAGACTGTCGAGAATGGTCCACACACATCTGGGAGAACCCTTTCAAGGATCACTTATGCTCAATTGTCATTATCATGAAAGGTGTATTTGATGTACTTCCCCAGTGTACACCATTTGCACGTGTCTCTCTGCTCTAGTGTACCCTTGGGAAGTCCTATAAAACAAATTGCATGATCTTCAAGACTTCGTTGTGTAAATGACCTGATCTTACATGCCACAACTCACCGATGTCTTAGCTCTACACCTTCTTTGCTTTTATTCTCAAAGCACAACAATTTTCTACATCCAATTTGTAGAGCTTCTTCATCCAAACCCTGATCCGCTTCACTTGTCCTGAGGCTATGTGTCACGCCCCCAATCTTTTTTTTTCTTATTGGGCGGGTGCGGCACCACCGTGTACACTTATTTGTTCAATAACCGCACATATGGACTACGCCTTAACTGACATTAACATACTTTAACTGTTATCTTATAACCATGTGAAAGCGTTAATCTTCATAATTCATCATAAACCATTCTTAACATTCTTATGTGCAATTAAACCGAATAACAATTGCAAACAACAGTAAAGAATGGGAGGGGCAACTCCCGGTAAAGTCTGCCCACAATATATTATCTCAGAATTTCTTCAATAATACAAGTGTGCCGGGCAATGTCCACGGCCAACACTTAAGAATGATTACAACAAGGCATGAGAAGCCTTTTACATACACAATTCTGCACCTTTGCTTATGAGCGGGTACCCATACGGGTGACCCGACATACTCATACAATTCTGCACCCAACCGTGTACAAAACTCCTTCACAACCCAGCTTCATAACATATACAACAGCCTTCCTCAACCGAGCCCATACTTCAAACAACCAAATCTAAAATATGTGAAGTTACTCCTCATTCATGCGCATAAGAGAATGTGCATTCCTTAAGGCCTTCGCACATCCCTTGTCCTTATGCGAAGAGGAACGTAGAGCGAAAGTTGATGATGAGAATGAGCCTCATGCTCACTCATATATATATGCTTCCTCATGCGTTAAAGGGGGTGTGCTCCACTCACGGCTGACCCCATCTTATTACATGTAAAGCCCACGTTTTATTCATACATGCCCCACATAAATCATGTCGGCTTTGTCTTATTATACGTGCTCACCCATATGCTTTATGGCCGACATGGTATTTCATATATGAGTCCATGTATTTTTATTTTATATTATTTTTATTCATACACATATTTATATATATGCGTATAAACCATATGTTATATTTTCTTATTAATCCACGCATATTTACTTATGTGTATAAGTCATTATAACACATGTTTTTATGTGCATTAATATTTCGTCCAACACTTAGCCATATCCTGGCCTAAGTGCTCTCGTCATGTTTTTATGTCGCACATGTGACAATCATTCGTCGCACTCATCAACGTCATCCTATTCGTCACATTTCGCATGTCGCCCGGTTGTCGTCACACTGTCCGCCCGTCGCATGAAGGGACGCCCGCACGGGCCGCCCTTCCTCCGCACTCATCGTCTGCTGCTAAACCGTGCCGCGCCTTCATCGAACCATACCGCGTTCACCACATAACGCCATCGTCATGTCTGTCGCTCGGTCGTTCGCCCATCGGGCGCGGGTCGCCTGTTGGTCACTCGCCCATCGTGTGCGGGTCGCCCACGGATCACCCGTCAGTCCACCGCACCGGCTCGTCGGGTGACTGCAACCGCATACTAACTCGCTGCTCATCCATAGCTCAGGTGACCGCACCTCAGTTTGTCATGCCTAATCATCCATCGTGCACATCGCACATCAACTCGTCGGGTCGCCCGCCCATCGTGCAAGGGTGCCCGCCTGGGTCATGCCCACGTCCAACTTCCGTGAAGAGATGTTCGCCCGCTCGTCGCACTGCCCGCTGTCGTGCCAAGAAGCGCCCGCCGACGTGCACGGGGCGCCCGCCCATCATGCACGTCTGCCCGAGACTCGAGGGTGTTACATCCTCCTCCACCTGAAATCATTGTCGTCCTCGACAACATACCATCCTGGCAGCTCTCCACCAAGATCGTCATCTCAATGATCATCATGTGAACTCATGCCACGATACTCCAGCATAATGTCAACACCTCCCTGTCCATTGCGCAGTCCCATGTCTGAACTAGTTGGATAGCTAATCCAACCATCACGCCCAATCCATGAGAATGGACATGCTCATGTCTCCATCAACTGTTTCTCGAACATCAGCTACATCCTTGCCTCACTAAGAATCCATAATCCATGCTCAGGTCCATGAAGTCACCCTCATCCCATCTGCAACATGTCCATGACGTTTGGTACCAATGTGCTATATGAAGTTAGCCACATCAATCCTAACATCATCCATGAGTGTAAAGTAGTTGAGTCTCGGCTCAACCTATGCCCAAGTGCACCACCAAGGCATCATCATCATCATCGTGATCCCATCACCTCAAAGTGTCTTATCGATCCTCCACATCAAGTCACTCTTTCAAGCCATGTCCTATGCATGGGGTTTGAAAGTGTGCATCCCATACTGCACCAAAGACTCTGCCCTCAGCTCCTCAATGTATCAGATCTCCAAGTCCACCATGCATGAAGTCCCTAAGGTCACGACAATCTCATGTCATCATGAGCTCCATAAACCATCCCCAACCAACATCTCGGCAAGCATACAAGTCTCGGCCAAAGGTCCATGCAAGATGCCTCAGCTCTCCATGTAGTAGGAATGCTCCATAGTCGCTCACAACTCCATCCAAGTCCACGGCTTTGTTGCACAAGAGTGTACAACCTCCCCATAGGCTCGTAGTATAAGTCTCCATGTCACAAAGCAAATCCATCTGCTCAACATCCATGCCAGGTCACACCTCACCCGATGCTCATAAGTGTCATCTGCACAAGTGCGCCTACAATATGTCCCTGCATAAGATTGACATGTTCCATGTCACAAAGCAAGTCCATCTGCTCAGCATCCATGCCTGGTTACACCTCATCGGATGTCCATAAGTGACATCTCCACAAGTGCACCTACAATATGTCCCTGCATAAGACTGCCATCTTCGGTTTAGTGAACTCGGTCACCAACCTCATCATCAAATCATGTTGTGAGTTTCCTCCATCATAGCTCCTCCACCTAAGTGTCACCAAGACTTTCTCTTGGTCTCGGCCATGAGAATTCCACCCAAAACATCACCAAGTGTGTGCCCTTTGAACGGTCCATGGGTCATGCCGGGCACTTAGCCATGTGGCTAAAGCACAACCCAATCATCCACAACGATCATCAGGTTCCACCCTTGTCACGTGTCTTTGTACCTTCTGCCACAAGGTCACAATCAACCCCAACAAGTCCTGCAACATCAACAATCCTTGTTTCTCCATACAAGGTTCAATCATGAACACCCATGGTGAGATGCTCCATAGCATCGGCAAATTGACTTTGCCCTTCCCTGCACACGGCCCATCTACCAAATGTCCAAATGAAACACGAGTACTGTCCATCCATGTTGATAAGTTGCATGATCCTGGCTCAACTTGATCAGCTTCAAGTTTATCATCCATCATGTCTTCATCATCATGGTGTTCTTCCATACGAGTGTCCTCATTTATGTATGTATGCAAACTGCACGAACCTGGTCCAACTTGATCAAGTTCAAGTCCATCCTCGGTCACAGTCATGTCTGCAACATCATCGGTCATCAAAACTTCCTCTTCCTCAGTAGTACAATCTGCAACATGATCTTGCTCCATTGCCCAACCAAGTTGAAGAATTTCATCTTCAACGTTCTTCTCCAAGACTGCAAGCTCGTCACAAATGCGGGGATTCTCCCTTTTCAATCGCCTCAACCTGTATAAGGTAAGCAAGAGCTTCCCTTCGCCTTCTTCCAAACTTACCATGCCTTGTTCATCGTCTTCCCTGGCTCATACTTCGTCCAAACGCCCAAACCGTGTATACCTGTCCATACGCAGTCCCACTTGTCCACCTAACAAGTGCCCAAATCGTATGTCCAGCACGTAGTACCGTCTGCACTACTCCACGAATCTCGGTTCCAACCTTTACCAGCTTCACCAAGTTCCTGCAACCATGAACCGGCCCTTGTTTCACTTCGTGTGAAAACAGCTTCCTTCACTTCGCAAGTACCTCCCTCCACTGTCACGAGCAATCCTACTAACCAGCTCTAGACCGAGCTCTGATACCACCTGTCATGAAGTGCAGGTGTGTATCAGCTTCACGCTTCAACACCAGCACCAACTCCACGGCACTGGCTCTGATACCACCTGTCACGCTCCCAATCTTTTTTTTTCTTATTGGGAGGGTGCGGCACCACCGTGTACGCTTATTTGTTCAATAACCGCACATATGGACTACACCTTAACCGACATTAACATACTTTAACTGTTATCTTATAACCATGTAAAAGCGTTAATCTTCATAATTCATCATAAACCATTCTTAACATTCTTATGTGCAATTAAACCGAATAACAATTGCAAACAACAGTAAAGAATGGGAGGGGCAACTCCCAGTAAAGTCTGCCCACAATATATTATCTCATAATTTCTTCAATAATACAACAAGTGTGCCGGGCAATGTCCACGGCCAACACTTAAGAATGATTACAACAAGGCATGAGAAGCCTTTTACATACACAATTCTTCACCTTTGCTTATGAGCGGGTACCCATACGGGTCACCCGAGATACTCATGCAATTCTGCACCCAACCGTGTACAAAACTCCTTCACAACCCGGCTTCATAACATATACAAGAGCCTTCCTCAACCGAGCCCATACTTCACACAACCAAATCTGAAATATTCGAAGTTACTCCTCATTCATGCGCATAAGAGAATGCGCATTCCTTAAGGCCTTCGCACATCCCTTGTCCTTATGTGAAGAGGAACGTAGAGCGAAAGTTGATGATGAGAATGAGCCTCATGCTCACTCATATATATATGCTTCCTCATGCGTTAAAGGGGGTGTGCTCCACTCACGGCCGACCCCATCTTATTACATGTAAAGCCCACGTTTTATTCATACATGCCCCACATAAATTATGTCGGCTTTGTCTTATTATACGTGCTCACCCATATGCTTTATGGCCGACATGGTATTTCATATATGAGCCCATGTATTTTTATTTTATATTATTTTTATTCATACACATATTTATATATATGCGTATAAACCATATGTTATATTTTCTTATTAATCCACACATATTTACTTATGCGTATAAGTCATTATAACACATGTTTTTATGTACATTAATATTTCGTCCAACACTTAGCCATATCCTGGCCTAAGTGCTCTCGTCATGTTTTTATGTCACACATGTGACAATCTTTCGTCGCACTCATCAACGTCGTCCTATTCGTCACATTTCGCATGTCGCCCGGTTGTCGTCACACTGTCCGCCCGTCGCATGAAGGGACGCCCGCCCGGGCCGCCCTTCCTCCACGCTCGTCGTCTGCTGCTAAACCGTGTCGCGCCTTCATCGAACCATACCGCGTTCACCACATAACACCATTGTCATGTCTGTCGCTCGGTCGTTCACCCATCGGGCACGGGTCGCCCGTTGGTCACTCGCCCATCATGCGCGGGTCGCCCACGGATCACCCGTCAGTCCACCGCACCGACTCGTCTGGTGACTGCAACCACATACTAACTCGCTGCTCATCCATAGCTCGGGTGACCACACCTCAGTTTGTCGTGCCTAATCGTCCATCGTGCACATCGCACATCAACTCGTCGGGCCGCTCGCCCATCGTGCAAGGGTGCCCGCCTGGGTCGTGCCCACGTCCAACTTCCGTGAAGAGATGTTTGCCCGCTCGTCGCACTGCCCGCTGTCGTGCCAAGAAGCGCCCGCCGTCGTGCACAGGGCGCCCGCCCATCATGCACGTCTGCCCGATACTCGAGGGCGTTACATCCTCCTCCACCTGAAATCATTGTCGTCCTCGACAACATACCATCCTGGCAACTCTCCACCAAGATCGTCATCTCAATGATCATCATGTGAACTCATGCCACGATACTCCAGCATAATGTCAACACCTCCCTGTCCACTGCGCAGTCCCATGTCTGAACTAGTTGGATAGCTAATCCAACCATCACGCCCAATCCATGAGAATGGACATGCTCATGTCTCCATCAACTGTTTCTCGAACATCAGCTACATCCTTGCCTCACTAAGAATCCATAATCCATGCTCAGGTCCATGAAGTCGCCCTCATCCCATCTGCAACATGTCCATGACGTTTGGTACCAATGTGCTATATGAAGTTAGCCACATCAATCCTAACATCATCCATATTAAGTGTAAAGTAGTTGAGTCTCGGCTCAACCTATGCCCAAGTGCACCACCAAGGCATCATCAGCATCATTGTGATCCCATCACCTCAAAGTGTCTCATCGATCCTCCACATCAAGTAACTCTTTCAAGCCATGTCCTATGCATGGGGTTTGAAAGTGTGCATCCCATACTGCACCAAAGACTCTGCCCTCAGCTCCTCAATGTATCAGATCTCCAAGTCCACCATGCATGAAGTCCCTAAGGTCACAACAATCTCATGTCATCATGAGCTCCATAAACCATCCCCAACCAACATCTCGACAAGCATACAAGTCTCGGCCAAAGGTCCATGCAAGATGCCTCAGCTCTCCATGTAGTAGGAATGCTCCATAGTCGCTCACAACTCCATCCAAGTCCACGGCTTTGTTGCACAAGAGTGTACAACCTCCCCATAGGCTCGTAGTATAAGTCTCCATGTCACAAAGCAAATCCATCTGCTCAACATCCATGCCAGGTCACACCTCATCCGATGCTCATAAGTGTCATCTCCACAAGTGCGCCTACAATATGTCCCTGCATAAGATTGCCAGGCTCCATGTCACAAAGCAAGTCCATCTGCTCAACATCCATGCCTGGTTACACCTCATCGGATGTCCATAAGTGACATCTCCACAAGTGCACCTACAATATGTCCCTACATAAGACTGCCATCTTCGGTGTAGTGAACTCGGTCACCAACCTCATCATCAAATCATGTCGTGAGTTTCCTCCATCATAGCTCCTCCACCTAAGTGTCACCAAGACTTGCTCTTGGTCTCGGCCATGAGAAGTCCACCCAAAAAATCACCAAGTGTGTGCCCTTTGAATGGTCCATGGGTCATGCCGGGCACTTAGCCATGTGGCTAAAGCACAACCCAATCATCCACAATGATCATCAAGTTCCACCCTTGTCACGGGTCTTTGTACCTTCTGCCACAAGGTCACAATCAACCCAACAAGTCCTGCAACATCAACAATCCTTGTTTCTCCATACAAGGTTCCATCATGAACACCCATGGTGAGATGCTCCATAGCATCGGCAAATTGACTTTGCCCTTCCCTGCACTCGGCCCATCTACCAAATGTCCAAATGAAACACGAGTATCGTCCATCCATGTTGATAAGTTGCATGATCATGGCTCAACTTGATTAGCTTCAAGTTTATCATCCATCATGTCTTCATCATCATGGTGTTCTTCCATACGAGTGTCCTCATTTATGTATGTATGCAAACTGCACGAACCTGGTCCAACTTGATCAAGTTCAAGTCCATCCTCGGTCACGGTCATGTCTGCAACATCATCAGTCATCAAAACTTCCTCTTCCTCGGTAGTACAATCTGTAACCTGATCTTGCTCCATTGCCCAACCAAGTTGAAGAAGTTCATCTTCAACGTTCTTCTCCAAGACTGCAAGCTCGTCACGAATGCGGGGATTCTCCCTTTTCAATCGCCTCAACCTGTATAAGGTAAGCAAAAGCTTCCCTTCGCCTTCTTCCAAACTTGCCATGCCTTGTTCTTCGTCTTCCCCGGCTCATACTTCGTCCAAACGCCCAAACCGTGTATGCCTTTCCATACGCAGTCCCATTTGTCCACCTGACAAGTGCCCAAATCGTATGTCTAGCACGTAGTACCGTCTGCACTACTCCACGAATCTCGGTTCCAACCTTTACCAGCTTCATCAAGTTCCTGCAACCATGAACCGGCCCTTGTTTCACTTCGTGTGAAAACAGCTTCCTTCACTTCGCAAGTACCTGCCTCCACTGTCACGAGCAATCCTGCTCACCAGCTCTAGACCGAGCTCTGATACCACCTTTCATGAAGTGCAGGTGTGTATCAGCTTCATGCTTCAACACCAGCACCAACTCCACGGCACTGGCTCTGATACCACCTGTCACGCCCCCAATCTTTTTTTAAGTTATTGGGCAGGTGCGGCACCACCGTGTACGCTTATTTGTTCAATAACCGCACATATGGACTACACCTTAACCGACATTAACATACTTTAACTGTTATCTTATAACCATGTAAAAGCGTTAATCTTCATAATTCATCATAAACCATTCTTAACATTCTTATGTGCAATTAAACCAAATAACAATTGCAAACAACAGTAAAGAATGGGAGGGGAAACTCCCAGTAAAGTCTGCCCACAATATATTATCTCATAATTTCTTCAATAATACAACAAGTGTGCCGGGCAATGTCCACGGCCAACACTTAAGAATGATTACAACAAGGCATGAGAAGCCTTTTACATACACAATTCTTCACCTTTGCTTATGAGCGGGTACCCATACGGGTCACCCGAGATACTCATGCAATTCTGCACCCAACCGTGTACAAAACTCCTTCACAACCCGGCTTCATAACATATACAACAGACTTCCTCAACCAAGCCCATACTTCACACAAACAAATCTGAAATATGCGAAGTTACTCCTCATTCATGCGCATAAGAGAATGCGCATTCCTTAAGGCCTTCGCACATCCCTTGTCCTTATGCGAAGAGGAACGTAGAGCGAAAGTTGATGATGAGAATGAGCCTCATGCTCACTCATATATATATGCTTCCTCATGCGTTAAAGGGGGTGTGCTCCACTCACGGCCGACCCCATCTTATTACATGTAAGGCCCACGTTTTATTCATACATGCCCCACATAAATCATGTCGGCTTTGTCTTATTATACGTGCTCACCCATATGCTTTATGGCCGACATGGTATTTCATATATGAGCCCATGTATTTTTATTTTATATTATTTTTATTCATACACATATTTATATAGATGCGTATAAACCATATGTTATATTTTCTTATTAATCCACGCATATTTACTTATGCGTATAAGTCATTATAACACATGTTTTTATGTACATTAATATTTCGTCCAACACTTAGCCATATCCTGGCCTAAGTGCTCTCGTCATGTTTTTATGTCGCACATGTGACAATCTTTCCTCGCACTCATCAACGTCGTCCTATTCGTCACATTTTGCATGTCGCCCGGTTGTCATCACACTGTCCGCCCGTCGCATGAAGGGACGCCCGCCCGGGCCGCCCTTCCTCCGCGCTCGTCGTCTGCTGCTAAACCGTGCCGCGCCTTCATCAAACCATACCGCGTTCACCACATAACGCCATCGTCATGTCTGTCGCTCGGTCGTTCGCCCATCAGGCACGGGTCGCCCGTTGGTCACCTACCCATCGTGCGCGGGTCGCCCACGGATCGCCCGTCAGTCCACCGCACCGGCTCGTTGGGTGACTGCAACCGCATACTAACTCGATGCTCATCCACAGCTCGGGTGACCGCACCTCAGTTTGTCGTGCCAAATCGACCATCGTGCACATCGCACATCAACTCGTCAGGCCGCCCGCCCATCGTGCAAGGGTGCCTGCCTGGGTCGTGCCCACGTCCAACTGCCGTGAAGAGATGTTCGCCCGCTCGTCGCACTGCCTACTATCATGCCAAGAAGCGCCCGCCGTCGTGCACGGGGCGCCCGCCCATCATGCACGTCTGCCCGAGACTCGAGGGCGTTACATCCTCTTCCACCTGAAATCGTTGTCGTCCTCGACAACATACCATCCTGGCAGCTCTCCACCAAGATCGTCATCTCAATGATCATCATGTGAACTCATGCCACGATACTCCAGCATAATGTCAACACCTCCCTGTCCACTGCGCAGTCCCATGTCTGAACTAGTTGGATAGCTAATCCAACCATCACACCCAATCCATGAGAATGGACATGCTCATGTCTCCATCAACTGTTTCTCGAACATCAGCTACATCCTTGCCTCACTAAGAATCCATAATCCATGCTTAGGTCCATGAAGTCGCCCTCATCCCATCTGCAACATGTCCATGACGTTTGGTACCAATGTGCTATATGAAGTTAGCCACATCAATCCTAACATCATCCATAAGTGTAAAGTAGTTGAGTCTCGGCTCAACCTATGCCCAAGTGCACCACCAAGGCATCATCATCATCATCGTGATCCCATCACCTCAAAGTGTCTCATCGATCCTCCACATCAAGTCACTCTTTCAAGCCATGTCCTATGCATGGGATTTGAAAGTGTGCACGCCATACTGCACCAAAGACTCTGCCCTCAGCTCCTCAATGTATCAGATCTCCAAGTCCACCATGCATGAAGTCCCTAAGGTCACGACAATCTCATGTCATCATGAGCTCCATAAACCATCCCCAACCAACATCTCGGCAAGCATACAAGTCTCGGCCAAAGGTCCATGCAAGATGCCTCAGCTCTCCATGTAGTAGGAATGCTCCATAGTCACTCACAACTCCATCCAAGTCCACGGCTTTGTTGCACAAGAGTGTACAACCTCCCCATAGGCTCGTAGTATAAGTCTCCATGTCACAAAGCAAATCCATCTGCTCAACATCCATGCCAGGTCACACCTCATCCGATGCTCATAAGTGTCATCTCCACAAGTGCGCCTACAATATGTCCCTGCATAAGATTGCCATGCTCCATGTCACAAAGCAAGTCCATCTGCTCAACATCCATGCCTGGTTACACCTCATCGGATGTCCATAAGTGACATCTCCACAAGTGTACCTACAATATGTCCCTACATAAGACTGCCATCTTCGTTTTAGTGAACTCGGTCACCAACCTCATCATCAAATCATGTCATGAGTTTCCTCCATCATAGCTCCTCCACCTAAGTGTCACCAAGACTTGCTCTTGGTCTCGGCCATGAGAAGTCCACCCAAAACATCACCAAGTGTGTGCCCTTTGAACGGTCCATGGGTCATGCCGGGCACTTAGCCATGTGGCTAAAGCACAACCCAATCATCCACAACGATCATCAAGTTCCACCCTTGTCACGGGTCTTTGTACCTTCTGCCACAAGGTCACAATCAACCCCAACAAGTCCTGCAACATCAACAATCCTTGTTTCTCCATACAAGGTTCCATCATGAACACCCATGGTGAGATGCTCCATAGCATCGGCAAATTGACTTTGCCCTTCCCTGCACACGGCCCATCTACCAAATGTCCAAATGAAACACGAGTACCGTCCATCCATGTTGATAAGTTGCATGATCCTGGCTCAACTTGATCAGCTTCAAGTTTATCATCCATCATGTCTTCATCATCATGGTGTTCTTCCATACGAGTGTCCTCATTTATGTATGTATGCAAACTGCACGAACCTGGTCCAACTTGATCAAGTTCAAGTCCATCCTTGGTCACGGTCATGTCTGCAACATCATCGGTCATCAAAACTTCCTCTTCCTCGGTAGTACAATCTGCAACCTGATCTTGCTCCATTGCCCAACCAAGTTGAAGAAGTTCATCTTCAACGTTCTTCTCCAAGACTGCAAGCTCGTCACGAATGCGGGGATTCTCCCTTTTCAATCGCCTCAACCTGTATAAGGTAAGCAAGAGCTTCCCTTCGCCTTCTTCCAAACTTGCCATGCCTTGTTCTTCTTGTTCACCGGCTCATACTTCGTCCAAACGCCCAAACCGTGTATACATGTCCATACGCAGTCCCACTTGTCCACCTGACAAGTGCCCAAATCGTATGTCCAGCACATAGTACCGTCTACACTACTCCACGAATCTCGGTTCCAACCTTTACTAGCTTCACCAAGTTCCTGCAACCATGAACCGGCCCTTGTTTCACTTCATGTGAAAACAGCTTCCTTCACTTCGCAAGTACCTGCCTCCACTGTCACGAGTAATTATGCTCACCAGCTCTAGACCAGGCTCTGATACCACCTGTCATGAAGTGCAGGTGTGTATCAGCTTCACGCTTCAACACCAGCACCAACTCCACGGCACTGGCTCTGATACCACCTGTCACGCCCCCAATCTTTTTTTTTCTTTTTGGGCGGGTGCGGCACCACCGTGTACGCTTATTTGTTCAATAACCGCACATATGGACTACACCTTAACCGACATTAACATAATTTAACTATTATCTTACAACCATGTAAAAGCGTTAATCTTCATAATTCATCATAAACCATTCTTAACATTCTTATGTGCAATTAAACCGAATAACAATTGCAAACAACAGTAAAGAATGGGAGGGGCAACTCCCAGTAAAGTCTGCCCACAATATATTATCTCATAATTTCTTCAATAATACAACAAGTGTGTTGAGCAATGTCCACGGCCAACACTTAAGAATGATTACAACAAGGCATGAGAAGCCTTTTACATACACAATTCTGCACCTTTGCTTATGAGCGGGTACCCATACGGGTCACCCGAGATACTCATACAATTCTGCACCCAACCGTGTACAAAACTCCTTCACAACCCAGCTTCATAACATATACAATAGCCTTCCTCAACTGAGCCCATACTTCACACAACCAAATCTGAAATATGCGAAGTTACTCCTCATTCATGCGCATAAGAGAATGCGCATTCCTTAAGGCCTTCGCACATCCCTTGTCCTTATGCGAAGAGGAACGTAGAGCAAAAGTTGATGATGAGAATGAGCCTCATGCTCACTCATATATATATGCTTCCTCATGCGTTAAAGGGGGTGTGCTCCACTCACGGCCGACCCCATCTTATTACATGTAAAGCCCACGTTTTTTTCATACATGCCCCACATAAATCATGTCGGCTTTGTCTTATTATACGTGCTCACCCATATGCTTTATGGCCGACATGGTATTTCATATATGAGCCCATGTATTTTTATTTTATATTATTTTTATTCATACACATATTTATATAGATGCGTATAAACCATATGTTATATTTTCTTATTAATCCACGCATATTTACTTATGCGTATAAGTCATTATAACATATGTTTTTATGTACATTAATATTTCGTCCAACACTTAGCCATATCCTGGCCTAAGTGCTCTTGTCATGTTTTTATGTCGCACATGTGAAAATCTTTCGTCGCACTCATCAACGTCGTCCTGTTCGTCACATTTCGAATGTCGCCCGGTTGTCATCGCACTGTCCGCCCGTCGCATAAAGGGACGCCCGCCCGGGCCGCCCTTCCTCTGCGCTCGTCGTCTGTTGCTCAACCGTGCCGCGCCTTCGTCGAACCATAACGCGTTCACCACATAACGCCATCGTCATGTATGTCGCTCGGTCGTTCGCCCATCAGGCGCGGGTCGCCCGTTGATTGCCCGCCCATCGTGTGCGGGTCACCCACGGATCGCCCGTCAGTCCACCACACTGGCTCGTCGGGTGACTGCAACCGCATACTAACTCGCTGCTCATCCGCAGCTCGGGTGACCACACCTCAGTTTGCCGTGCCTAATCATCCATCATGCATGTTGCACATCAACTCGTCGAGCCGCCCGCCCATCGTGCAAGGGTGCCCGCCCGGGTCGTGCCCACGTCCAACCACCGTGAAGAGATGTTCGCCCGCTCGTCGCACTGCCCGCTGTTGTGCCAAGAAGCGCCCGCCGTCGTGCACAGGGCGCCCGCCCATCGTGCACGTTTTCCCGAGACTCGAGGGCGTTACACTATGGAATGAAGGAAAGCCTTTCCTTTGCTAAATATCATATCGTAACCATGGTCCTCCAACATGGAAACTAAAACAAAATTCTTCTTCAAACTTGTAACATATTGAAGAAATTTTGAATAATTTAACACATATTCAACAGAGATTATCCTGATCATGTACTATTGCGGAAAACATACACAATACATAAGCTCCTCTACGTTGATCATCAATATAGCAGCATCAATAACAATAAAACATCAAGAGCATTCACACATTAACACAGTATGTATCCCGGGGAAAGCATCTCGCTAAAAACCCCAACTATCTGTATATTAATGATTGAGTCATGTAACATTACACAGCATAATACTTCTCACAAGTATCTCCACCTCTGTCACACACAATACAGCTCAGATCTAAATCAATCACTGGCTCAAATCTCCTTCGCTGCTTTCCTGCCTCCGCTGCTCAATACCTGCTCAAGAACTGATGATAATTCCAAGGCAAACACGTATTTACTTGGCAAAATCACGTGAGCACAAGCTACAATGTGGGAAAATACGTGGGCAAACTCATTGGCATACTCAATCCCTTGATTGTGCAAGATCTAATGCACAACTATAGTCACAACTGATAGCAATCTGATTCTCTAACACCTGTCCCTGCTGAACTGAACATGCACTGACATGCAACTGAGTTAACTGATGTATTCATTAGTTGTATTATGAGTTAATAACTTGTGAATTAATTAATAACTAATTCACCCAACTCATCTCTAGTCTATTTGCCAGTTAGACTAAATACAACCAGTTTAACAAAGCTAAACTGAACACAACTCCATCAACTGCACCTCCAGTCCACTAAACTCAACTCACTTGAGTTCTAACTGAAGTCCTGCATGCAAATATTAGTCATCCCATAGGTAACCACGTATTTCCTTCTGGGATCTGCATGTACCACATCCGTAGCTCATCCTGAAGTGCTCCAAGAGAATAAGACAAAGTTTATAGTCTAAATATTATTATGAGCTAATAATATTTGACTGTTCTATATTTAGACTGAGTAGTCACTCCAATGTGATCTAAAAATAGAAGTCCATCTATTTTCCCAACTTGATCAATCATCCATAAACAAAAACCTGCAATCCATAGACATGATTCCATATGTCTAAAAATAGACATAGTCTAAAAATAGACTCACGCCAAAAATAACCTGTGGGCCCACTTAGTGAAGGCGACTCTTTTCACTAAGCTCCATCATCTTGTTGCAATCTCAACAAATCTTGGTATTAATATTATAATGTAAGAAGTTAATATTAAAAACCAAGTCATTAATAAACCTAGGGAATTTTTATTATAAACCTAATGGATTATAAACCTGTTGAAGCCCCGAAAATCAGGTCGACAACAAGGGGGATACCCACCTGGTCCAGACCTTGGTTGGCAGCTCCTTATCCGTTTGGTATAGCGGGTCCGACTGCGGATAACGGGACCAGTTTCCCGATCTTGGGTGTGTGTGTGTGTATAGAGTTGAACTATGTTGATCTAAGAGTATTTTAAAGCTAATCTAATTTAGATTCTTTAACTTTACTCTATGCTATTGTATCTAATGAGAAACAACAAATCAAATCTATTCTAACCCGGGATTGTATATCTTCCATTATCCGATCTAAAAAGATTTCGAATAATAACTGGTAACAAAGATCATTCAGCCATTATAAGAATGGAAATCATTAAAGATAAACCACTTTGCATAAGAAGTGAGGCAAAATAGTTGTGAACAACATATCTCATAATAAGTCATTCATATGTCAAACATAAACAATATGACTCCACCATAAAAAGTGCCAAATGATAACCCATATATTCATGCAGTAACATATAAACAACTGAAACTATAAATCACTTAAAGAATATAAGCAGACATTTCCAAGAGATAAAAGTACCATTTATGACTAGTTCTACCCATAAGCTTCAAGCAAAAATGATCTATCTCTAC
>APFE030676642.1:11989-64326 GCA_000404065.3 Pinus taeda | reverse complement strand
TCCTTCGTCACATGCATGTAAATGTTAGCACCAAAAATCATCAAATGAGAAAGATCAGGCTTCTTACCAGAATAAGCCTCCTTGGGTGTACTCATGCCAAGTATCTTATGAGGACAATGGTTCTGTACATAAACTGTTGTATTGCATGCTGCCCACAAGTGAAGGGGTAGGCCCTGATCATGCAACATCGCCCGTGCAACACCCACAATCATTTTGATCTTCTGCTCAACTACCCCATTCTACTGTGGGTTATGGGGAGCTATGAGCTCTCTTTGAATCCCTTCTGCCTTGAAAAAATCCTTGAACTCATCTGAGATGTATTCACCACCATTATCGCTCTTAAGATCCTTCACCTTCTTCCCTGACTCCTTCTCGACCAGTGCTTTGAATTCACAAAACTTTGAATATGTCTCACTCTTCTTCTGCATGAAGAAGATCCAGCACATACGAGAGAAATCATCAACAAAAATCACATAATACCTGTGTTTTGTTGTCGAAGCAACTGAGAAAGGTCCACACACGTCTGTGTGAATTCTCTCAAGGATCGTCGTGGTGCGACTATCCTTCTCATGAAAGGTGGCTTTCACAAACTTCCCCAAAGTACACCCATTGCACTGATCTGACTGCGCAAGTGTGCCTTTAGGAAGCCCTGTAGTGATCTGCTGTAGTATCTTCAAGGCTCCATGGTGAAGGGGACCCAATCTCCTGTGCCACAACTCGCCATCATCCCGGCTCACCAATCCTTCTGCCTTGCCTGCCATAGCTGCGCATCCATCTACATGCAACTGATAAAGGTTCCTCACTCGAACCCCTATCTTCCGGGTCTCACCAGTTGTCTTTGCTGCGCAGGAAGCCTTTCCCTCGCTGAAACAACATCATACCCCTTGTCTTCTAACATCGCCACTGAGATGAGATTCTTCTTCAATCCTGGAACATGCATGACTTCCTTCAATACAAAGGGTTTACCAGACTCCCTCTCAAAGGAAATGGTACCGATACCGGTTGCACTATATCTACCATCATCGCCCATCTCGATGTGCACTCCAAGATCTTTGTCCTCCAGATCAGAGAACAAATCTCTATCTCCCGTCATGTGAAAAGGCGCACCACTGTCCAAGAACCACACTGTTCCCATCACACTTGAAACCAAGCATGCGATCAATGAAAAATCAAGCTCAAACTGAGAAGCTAAGGCCTCTCCCCCTGCAGATCCAGCAGCTTGCTTGTTCTTCTTCTTCTGCGGACAATTTGTGGTATAGTGTCCGTGCTGGTGACAGTGAAAACACTTCACCTTGGACATATCCTGCTTCTTGCCTTTCGCACCAGACTGAGAAGCTTTCTTGCTCTTCCCTTTCTTTGCTTTGGCAGCCAAAGCACAATTCTCTTCATCAGCTCCCTTTGACGAAGATCCGTCCCTGGTACTCTGCCTGATCTCCTCCTGCACAAGATCTGACCATAGTCTTTCCCATCCTGGCAACTTCTCCCGATCATTGACAGAGTCCTGATAGGAATGCCAACTCTTCGGTAGACCAAGGAGAGCCAAGCTCACCAAGTCCTCATCATCGACAGTAACCCCCACACTTCCCAGTTCATCTCGACACTGAGTGAACTTCGTGAGATACTTGGGAATACTGTCACCCTTCTCGCATTTGATGTTTCTGAGTTTATCTTTGAGCGCCAACTTCCTCTGATCGCTCTTGCTTTGGAATAATTCTGTTAATGATTCCACATCAAATATGGAGTAGCCTTTCCATGGAGGCTGGACACAATGTGATCCTTCACGCCCTCCAACAGAATCCTTCGACATTTTGCAATCTTCTTTTGCCAAGCATCAACTTGAGTAGCATCAGTAGGCTTTGGGATTATCCGTATTCTATGACTCCTTCAGCCCGTTATCATCAATACTGCCTCATCTCTCCATGCATATAGTTTGAGCTGCCCTCAGAGCATACTCCAATCGCAATCGTTGAAAGACATTGCTGCGTTGTCACAGAAAAGCACTGCTGCAAAATTTCGAATTCCTACAGCAAACCAACTCCAACCGCCTCGGATCTAAGATTCGTGATAAACACAATATTTCTCGTACAGAGATGGACTGTAGGGGCTTTGACCGGATATTTACCTTCCAAAGGAAGCATGACCCCAGAGGCTACCTGTGCCCGATACAGGCTCTGCCTAGAGAAAATAGAATGTAAACACTTCCTGAATAGTAGATCTGATGATCAACAGCTCTGATACCATGTAGAAATTTTGAATAATTTAACACATATTCAACAGAGATTATCCTGATCATGTACTATTGCGGAAAACATACACAATACATAAGCTCCTCTACGTTGATCAGCAATATAGCAGCATCAATAACAATAAAACATCAAGAGCATTCACGCATTAACACAGTATGTATCCCGGGGAAAGCATCTCGCTAAAAACCCCAACTATCTGTATATTAATGATTGAGTCATGTAACATTACACAGCATAATACTTCTCACAAGTATCTCCACCTCTGTTACACACAATACAGATCAGATCTGATCTCCAAATCTCTTCGCTGCTTGCCTGCCTCCACTGCTCAATACCTGCACAAGAAATGATGATAATTCCAAGGCAACCACGTATTTACTTGGCTAAATCACGTGAGAACAAGCTACAATGTGGGAAAATACGTGGGCAAACTCATTGGCATACTCAATCCCTTGATTGTGCAAGATCTGATGCACAACTATAGTCACAACTGATATCAATCTGATTCTCTAACACCTGTCCCTGCTGAACTGAACATGCACTGACATGCAACTGAGTTAACTGATGTATTCATTAGTTGTATTATGAGTTAATAACTTGTGAATAATTAATAACTAATTCACCCAACTCATCTCTAGTCTATTCGCCAGTTAGACTAAATACAACTAGTTTAACAAAGCTAAACTGAACACAACTCCATCAACTGCACCTCCAGTCCACTAAACTCAACTCACTTGAGTTCTAACTGAAGTCCTGCATGCAAATATTAGTCATCCCATAGGTAACCACGTATTTCCTTCTGGGATCTGCATGTACCACATCCTTAGCTCATCCTGAAGTGCTCCAAGAGAATAAGACAAAGTTTATAGTCTAAATATTATTATGAGCTAATAATATTTGACTGTTCTATATTTAGACTAAGCAGTCACTCCGCTGTGATTTAAAAATAGAAGTCCATCTATTTTTTCCCAACTTGATCAATCATCCATAAACAGCAACCTGCAATCCATAGACATGATCCATATGTCTAAAAATAGACTTGCGCCAAAAATAGCCTGCGGGCCCACTTAGTGAAGGCGACTCTTTTCACTCAGCTCCATCATCTTGTTGCAATCTCAACACATATATGGCATCTTTTAATGTGAGAGGAGAATTAGACTCCCTCAGAAAGGTAATAGTATCGATGTCGATCACGCTATACCTCTCATCATATCCCATTTTTATGTGCATCTAGATGTCCTTCTCCTCCAAGTCATTGAAGAACTCTTTGTTGTCATTCATATGGAATGAGGCTCCACTATCAAGGTACCACACACTACCCATCACTGATGCCACCATGCAAGTGATGAGGGTGAAATACAGCTTGAATTGTGAAGCGACAACTTCACTTGTTGCTCCTCCTGAGGGCTTCTTGTCGGCCTTCTTGTGTGGACACTTCATGGCATAGTGTCCCAGCTCGTGATAGTGAAAACATTTAATGTTTGACATGTCCTTCTTTCTTTCACCTTGACTGGAATTTGATTTGGAATGGGATGACTTCCCTTTCCCTTTCTTCACCTTTCCAACTAAGGCACAATTATTCTCATCATCATGCTTAGATGAGGATCCATCTTTGGTGTTCTGTCGAATCTATTCTTGCACCATTCGGACCACAAACACTCCCACTCTAGTAACTTCTCCCTCCCATTTACTAAGTCCTTGTAGCTATGCCAGCTCTTGGAAAGTCCTAGAAGTGTTAGGCTAACCAGACTTTCTTCAGCAGTTGTAACACTAACACTTCCAAGCTCATCTCGACATTGGGTGAACTTGGTCAAGTACTTTGGTATTGTGTCACCCTTCTCCATATTTATTTTTCTGAGCTTGTCCTTCAGTTCCAGCTTCCTCTGGTCACTACTATTTTGAAACAGGTATGTCAAGGCCTTCCACATTGCATATGGATTCTCCTTACTGTGGAGGTTCGAGACAATATGATCTCTAACTCCTTCTAGGATAATCCTTCTCACCTTTCCAACACATTTTCTCCACTCTACCAGATCTTGAGTTTCAGTTGTTGGGGGCTTATGAATATATTTGTCTATGAATTCCTTAAGCCCATTATCTTCCAACACTACCTCCATCTTGTCCTTCCAAGTAATATAGTTTGAACTACCCTCAAGGGCATATTCGAGTCTCAATCCATAGAACGACATCCTGTGGTCTTTGAAGTATGATACTGCAAATTCGATTTCACCTGCAAAAGATAAACTCGTATTATCCTCTTCTAGAGTGATTTCTACTCTAATACCATGTAGAAATTCCTTGTAGATTCAAATTGTTAATTGTAATATGCTAAAACAATATACTTTAATCTACTCTACTCATCAGTGAAAACAATTAAACGATCGTGAAAGCATGAAGCATACAAGAGAAAGAATTCAATGAACACATAACACAATGACTTCCTAGGGAAAGCCATAGCTAAAAACCCCTGCTATATGTATATTTCATTAGTCAGAAAATATGAGAAGATTACAATGCTTTTCTCAAGCCTAAGCAACCTCTGCACTATCTTTATCTATCTCATGGATTCCTAGACAAACCCAGTCTAATATTTAACCAATTTTCTACTTGCCCAAGTCCCTATTTTCCTTGCGTTGTTCCTCAAGTAATAAACCCCTATTAATTAGGCAAATTCCTAAATATGAATTGCATAATCTTCATAGGCCTTCTTCTAACTGCATGCACCACCTGTACAATTCAAATGATTATACAATTGATAGTACATTGTCCCTGAATTCTAATCTCAATTGGATCTTTCTTAGATCTGACATGCATGAGTTAATTATGAGTGAATCATCACATTGATCATGTAGGCAACACCATACTATTAGACCTACCACTAGTTCCTCCATCAGTTGGAACTAGTTTAACTGACTTTAACTCAGTTAGACTAAATTAATTAATTACAACTCAAAATAAACTCAACCAAGGCTCCTATAATGTAGGAGACACCCTACATGACTCTAGTTAGACCCTCAACTCAGATTAACTGAGCCAAATAAGTCACATTAACTTAGTTAACTAATACAAGTTGTCATGAGATGTGGAATTACAATTTAATTCAAGGAAAAAAATAAATTAGGATTTTCCTGTTGCATTTTTAACAAGCACTATGATGGATCTAGCGCCTCCTAAAGTAGTACTAGTATTTTTTATGGACAACCTTCATATGTGGACTTCAACATGACTTATACTACTACAAACAACCTACATAATGGATTATTCCCATTACATTTATGCCCCAACATTACCCCTCAAAACATCATGCATCATGACATGTTCATATTTATTCATGCAATTCTCAAAATCATAGCATACGTATATGCACATCGTATACTACATACGATCCATATGATGGGCCTCCACAAGACAACCCTTATTTCCAATTTATTTATCCCTTCGTATGGAATAAGACACCACAAAACCCTTAACAACAAGTTAGTGTCATTATTGTACAATCTTCACCCACTCAATAGATTCAAGCATTTGAATAGTTGAACATGGTAAATCCATCAAATCCAAATAATAAATGGAAATACAAAGGAAAAAAAACAAAATATGGAATCACCATAAGGACCAATGGGTAATGCTTCCTCTTGCAAGTACTAGTAAATATACTAATAGTCACCTCAATGGCCTTAGCTCACAATTGAAACAAAGAGATCCTTGTCTAGTGGGGTATCCCTAAGGTCAATCTAGATAAATCATGTATAAGGGAGAGGTCAATTAGCTTAGATTGACTATGAATTATTAACCAAAAATCAAAATTTCCTTAAGGTGTGAAAGTGAAAGTGTGCAAAGTGTTTGATTGATTAACAATAATCTAACATTTTCCAAGTGAATGTTGATCACTATTAACCATGAGTTTGTGTTAGAGTTCTAGAATGATTGATCAACTTAGATGACAAAGTGAAAGACGAATCACGTTGAACCATATGTAAAATGAATTTAAATGAAAACCATGAAATGTTATATTATTGATATGTTAAAACACAAAATACTAATATAACTACTATGGAATTCCAAAATTACTAATAATTTGTGATCACAACTGAATAGAGATATAAATATTAAATATATTTATCAAATATTTACATCAACAAAAACCAAAATATATACAAAATTATAGCATTTAGAAATTCAACTTCTCAATTTTATATTGCTATGAGTCTCCATATTTACAAGTTCACCATGAGATTACCATCATCCAAGACTATCTAAGAAATGAAAATAAATCTAATTTTCTCTATGATTTATAAAACTAAAACTATGATTAAACACCATATCATTACTTATGTTCAAAGAATTCATAACACAATAAAAATATGTTGAGAGTTCTCACCAATATAATTAATAAGGTGAATGTGTCATATTTTATCTTTTTAAGTGTCTAATTAGAATCCACATGCTTGTAGTATTTGAAACATGAACAAAAGGTTCTAACATATTATTGAAACACGTAGTATGAGCATAAGCGTGTATGTTAGATCATTCCATATTTTAATGATGCAACATATAAGCATACCAATGAGTGCAATTAGGTCCTTAGTTGATAAAGCAAAAGTGTATTCAAGGTGCCAAAAATGTATTCATGGGCGTGTTTCATACTTCCTTAACATCAAAGTTATTTTGAGTTGTTTTAATTTAGAGCATATTTCAAGATTTGGTTTAACTCATATCACTTACAATTTTTACTATTCATTATGCTAATTAAATGAAGAGAATTTAATCCAAAAATGGCAAATAATGTTCAACTATAGATTAGTTTTTTTAGTTTTTTTAGTTTTTTTGTTTGTGTTTATTTCTAATTTAACATTGAAACATGCAAGACTTTCTGAAAAGCTTCTATTTCATAAATATTCCAACCTAAAGGAGTGCAAAGTCAAATTTAAGGAGTTATATGTTGATTTGGTCCTTAAATTTGTTTATACTATAAACTAGATTTAAGATCATGAAAATTAGTGAAAAAATAGCTCTTAAACTTTAACCAATGCGATAAGCCAATAAGTTAAATGCCACATTTGTCAAATCTTAATCAACATTAAATTCTTGTAAAGAGAATATGAAATGTTATGCTTCTTGAGAAATTTGTTGGCAATTCTAGTGCATTTGACAAGTTAGAGCACCATGTGGTGTGATTCAGTTATTAAACCTCTTTACGGTAATTTTCAACACTGAATAAATCACAAGTAGACCTAAAAACATGAATTTAGTTGCACCTTTATAAGCAATGTTTTAGTCTACTTGCTATGTTATTTTCCCTTTTAAGAGAAATTCTTTAGTCTACTTGATGTGTTTCTATTAGATCCATCAACAATATATGAATTTACAACCATTAGATCTTATAGATATGAAAATTTCTTATCAAGTAAGCATGAAAAAGTAAGACAATTTGCAAGACAAACATAAAGTCTAACTAGATATGAATCATTATGCATAGGTCATGAAAGAAACTAATCTAGATTAAGAAACAAAAAACAAAAGAATTTAAAACCATATATTGCAAGACAAATAAAATTTAAGGACAAACCTAAAGGTTGTGGTTGAAGAAGTCAAAGAATAGACTAATGCCTACCCCATTTAAGCTATGGATAACACTTTCTCTAACTTGAGTTTTGTTCATGTATCTTATGCATTTAAGTCACATACACCTTTCAAGGATTGTCTTGTAAGGATCAACTAAGACACTTGAAATCCTCAAGTATGTTTGAATAGGTTGGTCCTATGAAAATCCAACCTAAGTACTACGAGGTGAACTCTAAATCTAGTCTAATGCAAGAGGGTAGAACACTAGGCTATCCACAAAATGCAAAAAATTAGGTCTAAATGATCACAAGGAATAAGATAAGTACAAGTATACATTATTTTCCTTCTCAATGTGGTTGGCTTCCACCTTGTGAACTTGTAGTAGCTCCTTTCTCTAGTATACCTACAATAAAAATGATATATTCTATTATACCCTTGAGCGAGTACTTCAGAACAAACAGGATTCACAGATAGAATCAACGCAAGATCATTTTCTTCTAAGTATTCTCTAACAAATAAAAAAAGTGTGAGTGATATATTTATTGAGATAAATCCTTAACTAACTCATGAATAAAATATGCATATCTAGAAAACTCCATTCCCAAAATAGAAACTCTCTAATAAACTTAAAGATAAATATAATAAAAAATGTGGGTTGGTATGAAACAACTCCTCAATAATGTTTTTTATCTCAAAACCATTGTCTAAAACCATCTATAGAAAGTTTGAGTATTCCAATAAATCACTGCACCCTTCAAAGTGCTCTAACATGCCACATGTGTGACTCCAAGAAGTGGGAGGTCAAGTGGTCAACACATGATGATAATTCCCATAGTATATTGTAATAACATCATTGCCATTTTTTTCACTATTTCTATTATAACCACATTTCATAAATCTCAAAAATATTCTACATCCAATGACAATTATTGGATAGAACTTTGGGCATTTTATCAGAATATAACTACCTCTGATGTTGACCACCCTCAAAATATGTGCTCTAACAACATGAAAAACCTTAAGAAATGCTCTAGAGTGATGTAGAAAAACTCCAACCACCACAACTACCTCACATGTGTTGTTTAGAATGATGGAATAAATTGCACATGTGAGGGAGTGTCTCTAAGGAAGTAAATGTGCCCCTAATAAATGGTTTGAGTGGCACATGTGATGATGTGGAGTCCTTTTTACATTGTTAAATGCAATTTCCTAGATCCTAATGTAGTTACATATAATATTTGAATGAATGAAAATGTATCCCAATTCAATGTCATGCATCCCAAGAAAAATGATGTAAATCCCAATATATGTATAATGCTAATACACATATCCTAATATAGTATCATAGATCTCAATGACATGTCATAAATATTGGACCAAGTACATGTATCTCATATGATAGTACACATATCCCAAGGTATAGATTTCACCCTTAATGTATGTACATATATTTGAATGCAAGATAACTATTCATAGTGGCAAAATATGATTGGGAACTCACCATATTTTGACATGATTGTAAGTTACTCTGAGTGGGAAGACACCCATCCATAGTGGAAAAATAGTAAAGGAAATCATGTGAAAATATGGGGAGTTCCATATTCCAAATAAATTAAATCTAATTGAACCTTTTATTTAAGGTGAACTCTTATGGGTGGCTAGGGTTCGTAGATCATATCAACACATTGTTAATAGAAAAACAATACCATTCTACTATATTACCGAAAAGGTCATTTTCTACGTCAAACTAAATATTTTAACCTATTATAAACACAATATATCTAAATGAGAAATATATAAAATGCTCTCAAAACCATGGTTTCAACAAAGGTGTTAGTTAGACCCTAGTCATTGTGTGATAGAACTTTGAAATTTATACTTCTAAATATATTATCTACTCATCTTCTAAGCTCACAGGGGATCATTTCTTTTAACGAAAGCCACACTCTTCATCTTAGATGAGAACCTTTCCTTTATGGTTCTATTTTCATCTTCTTCTAAGAATCTTCTTCATGAGTTGACTAGAGTTAAGGTGGAGAGAAAGTGAATCATCTTTTTGTCCCCCACTCCCCATGGGGAGATGGGTTTAGAGTCCCCATTAAGCTCTTTACTATTGAATGGAACACTATGCTTATCCGGAGTTAGGATAGAGATAAACATCAAAGCCATGTGTCATTGTCCTTTGATGATGATATCGTTTTATCCTAACCATGTGCCTTCTTAACAATTGTAGATTCTGTATTTTTAGTTTTTCTTATTTGGGCATGGTCCTTAATTCTATGATTTAGGTGTTAACGCTTAAAAACAAGTGTTTAGGAAGTTGATGTAACATATTAGATGTTGTATACATTTGCCTCCCACTTGAATACACACAAATATTGGGAATATTAGACATGTGGACTCTAAAGCAAAGCATTTTCTAAGACTCCCAATTGAAAATGTGTAATAGGTTCATGGCATATGAAGTTGACAATTAATGTGGATATGTATTCTAGCAAAAGAATTCATAAAATTGCATAGAAAATTCCAAGTTATCTTTAAGAAGTACTTAAGTTCTTAGAACTAGTCTTTAATGAAATTAATAATTTATTTCAGCTTTATTTATCATCATAAACATTGTAAAAATATCAAAAAAACAAAAATACATTAAAACTATGAAATTGTGTATCAAATCAATAATTAGGATAATTTTATTGCATATATACAAATATATTTAAAAACATAACAAAATATTTGTATATACATTTTCTTTTATAATATATGCACATGATATATGACATTTTAATATTTTCATTTATTTTTGGAAAATAATATAATAACTTTTCTTAAATTTAGAATCTCTATCTTTACTCTAATTTTTATAGATTTACATATCTTTAATTTTATTTCATATTAATTTTATTAATTTTAAATTTAACTTTTACAATTAATTTAAATACACTTTTTAATAGTTGAAACTTCTTTCATACAAAGTGATGTGTTCTTGTATCAGCCATTCATCTAAATAATTAAACCTAACTATTTTCAAACAAAACCTAATTACTATAAAGTAAAACTTAATCTTCTTTGATTTTACTATACCATTAATAATTAAACTTGCATATCCTCAATCAAAACTTAATTAAACTTGCATATGGTGGATCAAATCTTAATTACTAAAAAGGAAAACTTAACCTTCTTAAATTCCAATACCTCATTAGTTTATTTTTTTTTGAGATTAAAAATTAATATAAATATTATTTTTAATTTGCATATCCTCAATCAAAATTTAATTAAACTTGCATATAGTCCATCAAATTTTAATTAATATAGAGGAAAACTTAACCTTCTTGAATTCCAATACCTCATTAGTTTATATTTTTATGAGATTAAAAATTAATACGAATATTACTATAAAAATTTTGTCATTTTAACTCAAACATATAACATTAAATAAAAACAAAATTTTAAAAATTAAGATGAATTTTACTTATTCAGACATATAAAATGAAACACCACATACATATCTTCATATTCAGACATATAAAATGAAACACCACATACATATCTATAATTTACTTCTAAAATACAGTTATAATTTATATAATATATATTAATTTTAAATTATTTTAATTAAAAAATAAAATCA
The DNA here is from genome assembly GCA_000404065.3 of Pinus taeda. NCBI lineage: Eukaryota > Viridiplantae > Streptophyta > Pinopsida > Pinales > Pinaceae > Pinus > Pinus taeda. Next base: position 52,887 of record APFE030676642.1, on the reverse strand, counting down.
AAATTCAAGTATATTTTAATTATTTAACTATATTGCAACTATTTTGATCAGGCAAAATTTAAAGTTTTCTATCTATAAAACTTTTCAGACCATTATATTTAACCTCCTAATTGATACTTTTCAAAACAATTTTTCTATGCATGCATATTTTACATGGAACTGTCGTTAAATTTTGCAAAGAGCTGTTTATAATATAAAACCCTAAACCCAGATATCAATCGAACTCACACCCACCGATAAGCTCAGTTCAAGTAATTACATGAAAACAACTTCCGAATAAATATAATGAAATCTTGTTAAGCTATTTACATATGAAACTCCCACAACATAATCCACCTACAAGCAGATCAAGGTTTGGAAACATACGTAATGAGAATTATGAAAACCCATGCAAAACTATGTTCACAGTTTTCCAAAATCTCTAGGACACCACTAACAGAAAAAGAAACACAAGGAATGAAGGAGAGTCAAGTCAAACTTGGTAAGAGGCATCATGATCATCTGCTGGTGCAGAGGCAGATTGCTTGAAGAACTCAATGCAGTCTGCAATGGCCTCGTTGTAATGAGAATCCGGGCAATAGTATGCATTGTAGAAGTTAATGGTGGCGGAACTAGTTGATGTGCGACTGTTTGTGACTGCAGCCTTGGAGTTATTTGTATTATTAGCAGAAGAAGAGAAAAGCAGCCTCAGCAACACTTGCTTGCATCGATCTATGAATCTCATGGGCGACAGGCTTGAGCTCCGCAGCTTAACTGGAATTCCAAGCTTTCCCATAATATTATAAATATTATGTTCTGAATTCTGATAATACCAATGCCCTCCTCTCCCTGAGCAAAAATATTTCTGAAACTCTCCACAAACTCAAACTCTCCCTGCAATTGATGAACTTCTCCACTTCTGAATCTTTCTATCTCATCTAACTCTTTCGCTTTATGCAGTGAGAATTGCAGGCATTCGTGGAAGTTGGGTAAAATATAGAAACCAAAACAAATAGTGGTGTTTTATAAAATTCAGTGTTTGTTAGTGATGCACATGCATGCATGTGAAACCATTATGATTATCTAATGTAATGTATCAGTTTTTAATATATCTGTCATATTTTGTAATATGTAATTCTGATATTGGGGTTGCCCTTAAAGTTGTGTCCCTATTTTATGTTTTCTCAACAGCGGTGAGATGCTTGCCAATAATCAATGGGTCACCCTGGTCCATCTGTCTCAGATTTGTTGGTGCCAGCAGGCTATAAAGTAGAGGAATTGTACTGAAACAGTAATGAATGAAAACTGAGTTGATGTGTCATGGTGGGGGCTGATAACTGGGGAGGAGGAACTAGAAGGATTGCTTGTGACTTGGGTAGTGGCGTTTGGCAAAAGCTTGGTATTCATGATTTTTATCACTTCATTCCAACCAGGGGATGAGGAAGGATGATGCAATCACAAAAGCAGCTCATATTTATATCAATCACAAAAGCAGTCCATCATGAGCCCGCTCTTGAGTCACTTTAAGGTTCTATAAAACATTGTTTGATTCCACTTTAGAGTGTTTAAAGGCTTTATTCTCCAACGATCGATTAGTACTGTTTTATTATAATATTTATATGGCAGGAAAAAACATTGTTTGATTCCACTTTAGAGTGTTTAAAGGCTTTATTATCCAACGATCGATTAGTACTGTCTTATTATAATATTTATATGGCAGGAAAGATCTTCCAAATGTCTGGAGTATAATAAGAACACAATTAAGAACTGTGGTTGGTGATGATAAGTGACATGGAACTACTCGATTACATTATAAAAAATAATGTTTGCTGGGAAAGCTCTCTCTCATTTCTTTTAGCCTTGGGACAGTTATCTATTGAAAAGAAATGATAAAATATGCCCCTCAGCCAACATTTCTTAACTTCATTCACACAATGGATTATGTTTCTAGTATGCCCCTCATCCAACATTTCTTAACTCCATTCACACAATCGATTATGTTTCTAGTTAGATATGGAAAACTTTAAGAGAAGCATCTCCTCTCTCCCGTTAAAATCAATTTTAAGATTTGGCAAGCATCTCATTTTGCGGAGACATGAGGGTTACTTACCCATTACAAATGATAAAATGTTCATAGTTCTTTTAGTGGTCATTTGTGATAAGTTTGTAAGTATGTAACATGGAGTGATATAAATAATGAATTTTAATGTGTATAAATAAAATGTATTTATCTTAACTAAAAGTTTGAAGAAATTGTATTATATTACATTTTTTATCTTATTTTAATGGTAATAGTAGAGTATTTTAAATATTTTTTTCACATCGTAATATTGTTGTATTTTTTTTAACTAAACTTTTCTAAAACATTTTATTTTAAACTTGATCAATTTAAATTTGGTGTTAAAAGTTATAGGAGTACAAATTTGTCTCCTAAAATAAGTCATTGTATTGCCAAATTAAAATTAGTTGTTTAAAAAATTATTTGTAGTATACAAATACACCACCTAATCACCTTTGACTTATCAGCTAATTATCTTCACACATATATATAACTTAGCCATCTTTAGTGCATCAACTAATTGATTGTGGTGTACAACGGTGTACAACTAGTTGTTTAAAAAATTATTTGTAGCATACAAATGCACCACCTAATCACCTTTGACTTATCAGCTAATTATCTTCACACATATATATAACTTAGCCATCTTTAGTGCATCAACTAATTGATTGTGGTGTACAACGGTGTACAACTTCAACTCTCGTTCCTTAAAAAAAATGAATAATGACCCTCACAAAAGGGTAGAAAATAAACTATAGAACAATATCCACAACATGAATTTAACATGATTATGAATTCTGTAATCCCAAGTAATAAGTGGTAAATATAGCTTCACAAGTAACACAAGGAATTAACTCCATTGGTTGTCATCAATGTTGTTGAGAATTTTCTATTTTAATGTGATTCGATTCTTTGTTTTTAATTTCCATAGTTTAGAGTACTCGTTCACGAAGTATGTCATTCACAATTGTACGAAAGCTCTCATGAGATACTCCTTGGAAAAATATATATAATTTCACAAGTGACTAATGTCATCAAGTAGTTGGCAATGTCAACAAACCATATGTACTGACATGGAAAAGGGTTGTTCGTCTAGAAATTGATCATCTATCATGCTTCCATCTATAGAATTTGTTAGCCTTGATAAAAAAATTTACAACAACATTTTTCCTCCGAGGCTTGTTAAGGATGGTTAAATCAAACTATTGTAATAGCAACAACCATCTAATAATCTTACCATTACTATTAGGTTTGTTCATGAACAGATCTGCGACTCTTGCTGCTGTGTACAATTTAGTTATTGGACAGATCTGCATGTATATGTCAGATCACCGTAGATTTGGTTAGATATGCATGTGTAGAATCCAGATCTGCAATGAAGAGTTTTATTGCAGACAGATTTACATGTGAAGAAACTGGATCTAGTTAGATTTGGTGTAGGAAAAGGCAGTTGACTAATTGATGCAGTGGTAGATAGAGCTTTGGACGCATGTGGTCGATCAATCTATAATGTCGAATGACGAGGTATCAAATCTCATAGAATAAGAAGACTCGAGTAAGGAGCGAGAGGTCACGCCACAGATGTTATTTATATAAATAGTCCCTAGATCTGCGGCTCTTGATCTCCAAAAAGCATTTGCAGAGAAAATCTTTTGTCTCTGCATGAGCAGATCTGGCTGTGGTCTTTTGTGCCGTCTCTGCATGAGCAGATCTGCGGCTCTTCAGTGTAGAAATTTCACCTGTAGAACAAACCGATATATGCAATGTCCTAAAGCATAATACTTGTTCTACTTCTACAAAACATTAAGCAGAAGCATAATCGAAATCATGAGCAACATCAAGTAGAAACATGCACAACTAATCAAGAGAATTAATCACACATAACACAAGATATATCCAGGGGAAAGCACCAACATAAAACCCCAACCATGTATTATCAATCAAGTGGAAATCCTCTTCACAATACAAAAAGAATTGGCTCTCAAGCTATTCAGTTCTCAATGAACTATGAAGATATGAATATATGTCTCATGAACCAACCAAGCCCTGTTTATATAGGCTTTCCCTATGGTCCTTATGTAGTTTTCTTAGGAAATAATAGTAAAAGCATATGTTATTAATTCCAACATACCAAAAACAACCAATGGTCCAACTACGTATTCCTTGAGAACACCAGTTCCTCAACCATGCAAAAACTACTTACTAGAAATAGTTAAGCATCTGATAGTACATTGTCCCACATCTGGTCTCAACTCAGTCCCTAACAGAACTGACATGCAACAGTTATCCATGAGTGAATCCTCAGTTATCTAAAATAATAGTTGTCACATGCATGCAAGCGTTAACAAACTATATTTTATGATTTTAACAACTTGTTAAAATAATCTAACTGGACTTGACTAGTTAGAACTAAGTCAATTGATTCTCTCATTATAGAACTCATTCTTATTCCCTCAATCAGTGGAGGAAACTCATGTGCATGCTCACAAAGACTTCAAATTCGAATTTCCTTAATTAATTAACTCAACTGAATTAATTAATTAATATTTCAAACTGTTGTTAAGACCAAAATTAATTTTACTTCCTATAGATAGACTAGGGACTACTATAATAGGAAGGGACCCAGACATGCTACTTTTAGCACATTCTAAATTTAGCATTTCTTGTTGCACATTTTTCAACACTCCCTCTCAACAAGAAAGGGATTATTAGCAACCCTGATCCTGTCTCTATGAAACTCAAACTTTCCCTTTGACAATGCCTTTGCCAAAATATATGCATCGTGTTCCTCGGTCAAAATATACTGCAACATCATGATCCTCTTGACCACACAATCCTGTAGATGATAATAGCGGATATCTATATGCTTGGACCTGTCATGAAACACTGGATTTTCAGAGAGTTTAATGCAACTATGATTATCACAATATATCATCGTCAGATCCATCATCTGACCAAACAATCCCACTAGGATCTTCCGCATCCAGATGGCCTCACATGCAGCCTGACTTACTGTCGTGTACTCTGCCTCCACTGAGCTAAGTGCAGCTAATATTTGTTTCTGGCTATACCAAGAAACTGCAGTTGACCCAAGGTTGAAGATCCCTCCAAAGTACACTTCCTGTCTAATGGACTACCTACCCAATCTGCATTTGTGAAGCCTTGGAGCTTCACTCCCTCTATCTGCTTGTACCATAATCCATATTGTGTAGTGCCTCTGAGATATCTCAGCACATGCTTTGCTACCTTCCAAAATAACTTGGTTGGCTAAACCATAGCTTGACTTAGATGGTTCACTGCAAAGCACAAATCTAGTCGTGTGTTCACTAGATACATGAGTGAACCCACAAGTTGCCGATAAACTATAGCAGCTACTACCTCACCTGAAGTAGCATCCTCCTTCCTCCAGTTACCTGCTAGAGGAGTCTTCGTGGGCTTGCACATTTCCATGTAGAAGCGCCTCAGTATCTCATTGGCATACTTGTCTTGAGAAACAAATACTTCCCCATCTCTTTGCCACACCTCCATGCCTAGAAAGTAGTGCATGAGGCCCATGTCCTTCATCTCAAACTCTCTTGCAAGATCCTTCTTGCAAGACTTGATCAACTCATCATCACCTGTCAAAATTAGATCATCGACATAAAGTACAATAATCAATAGCTTTCCATCTACAATGATGTGGTAGAGGTTTGCATCCGCTTCACTCTTGGTGAAGCCCAACTCGGTGAAATAGTTGTCGATCCTGGTATACCAAGCACGGGGTGCTTGCTTCAGCCCATACAATGCTCGCTTGAGCCGACACACATGTGAATCACGATTGAAGGTCTCAAATCCTTCGGGCTGCTCAATGTATACCTCTTTCTCAATCTCCCCATTGAGGAAAATTGTCTTCACATCCATCTAATGGATCTTTCAACCCATCTGTGTTGATAGTGCTAGAATCGATCTGATCGATGAGTAACTTGCAACAAGAGCAAAGGTCTCATCATAGTCAATCCCCTAAACCTGTGAGAAACCATGGGCAACAAATCTTGCCTTATGTTTCTCAATACTGCCATCAACTGCCTACTTTACCTTGTAAAGCCATCAGGAAGTAACCACTGACTTGTCCCCCTATCTAGGAACAACATCCCATACACTATTCCTCATAATAGAATCATACTCCTCTACCATCGCATCCATCCAAACTGGCTGCTGCACTGCCTGCTCAAAAGAAGAAGGTTTGGTCGCTACAAACTCCCCAACCAGGGCCATGTAGCTAGTGTATCTATCGGGAGATCTCCTCTGTCTGCGATGAGAGGATGGCTGCCCCACATTCTCTCTCACATCATGCATCAACCTGTCAACTTCCCGAGAGCATTTCCACCCTTCTCTGGAAAACTCTCCAGTAGTGGTGATCTTCACCACTGGAATCTCTGCATGCGGCTACTCCTCATCATCAGGAGGCTCTTCCTCCTTAGGAACTAATAGTTCCTCATCATCACCATGCAACTTGAGCTCCCTCTCAAGTGACTCTCTCATGGCTCGCTGCTCATCAACCTTCAGATCCCTGAACACTACTGTCCTCTAACTGGCAAGCAGAAACACCCGATAGTTGTGAGGTGTATCCATATTCCCCACAAGTATTCCCAACTCAACTATTGGGTCTAGCTTCTTCCAAGCATCTTTGGTCACATGACAGTAAACTGGTGATCCAAAGATACAGAAGTGACTTACATCTGGCTGCTTCCCTGAAAAAGCCTCTATAGGTGTCTTCATCCCCAAAATACGATGAGGACTTCTGTTCTGAAGCTACACTGTTGTATTGCATGCCTCAGCCCATAGATGAAGTGGTAGGCTTTACTCATGCAGCATCGCTCGAGCTACTCCCACAATAGATCTGTTCTTCCTTTTGGCCACCCCATTCTGTTATGGGTTATGTGGTGTCGTGAGTTCCCGTTTAATTCCTTATGAAACATAGAAGTCTTTAAACTGCTGGGAAACATACTCTCCACCGTTATCACTCTACAAGGCCTTTATCTTCGTCCCTGATTCTTTCTCTACTGAAGCTTTGAACTCACAAAACTTCAAGAAGGTTTGATCCTTCTTTTACATGAAGTAGATCCAACATCTACGAGAAAAATCATCTATAAAAATAACAAAGCACCTTTTCTTCGCGGTGGAGGTTATAGAGAAGGGCCCACATACATCTGAATGAAATCGATCCAGAACTGCTCCTGCTCTACCATCCGATCATGAAAGGAAGCCTTTGCATACTTACCCAAAGTATAACCTTTGCATGTGCTTGTCTGCTCCAGTTTCCATTTGGGTAATCCGGTAGAAATTTGTTGCATGATCTTCAAGGCCCCATGATACAAGTGGCCCAGTCTCCTATGCCATAACTCACCAATATCTTGGCCATGCACCACTTCTACCTTGGAACTGAGAGCAGCACAATGTTCTACCTGTAACTTGTAGAGATTCTTAATTCCAATCCCAATCTGTTTGGTCTGTCCAATGCCGATATGCCTTAAGAAAACCTTTCCCAAACTAAAGACTACATCATAGCCTTTATCCTCAAGCATAGCAATAGACACAAGATTCTTTTTCAGCCCTAGTACATACATAACATTAGAAAGAGTGAGGGGAGAACCATGCTCCCTCTGAAACATAACCGTACCTCTACCCGGACACAGTACTTTCTGTCATCGCCCATCTCGATCCGTATCTAGAGATCCTTCTCCTCCAAAGTGCTAAAAAGATTCTTGTCACCTGACATGTGGAAAAAAGCTCCACTGTCCAAATACCAAACACATCCCATGCTGGATGAAACCATGCATGCAATAAGTGAGAAATCCATCTCAAACTTTGAAGCTAGTGCATCACCATCAGATTCCTTGGAGGAACCTTTCTTCTTGGACTTCCTCTTTGGGCAATTATTAGCATAATGACCCAACTCATGACAATGAAAGCATCTCACCTTCGACTTGTCAAACTTCTTCCCTCCTTGAGAAGACTTAGAATGGGATGCCTTCCCTTTCCCTTTCTTAGCTTTAGAATCTAAAGCGAAGTTCTCTTCATCATCATGTTTTGATGAAGAAGTTCCATCCCTGGTGCTCCGTCTGATCTCCTCCTGCATCAAATCTGACCATAGTCATTCCCAATTTGGCAGTTTGTCCCTTCCATTCACTGAGTCCTGGTAGCTATGCCAGCTCTTAGGAAGGCCGAGTGCTAGACTCACCATACCCTCATTAGCTGTAGTGACTCCTACTCTTGCAAGCTCATCTCTGTAGGTGGTGAGATTGTTTAAGAATGTAGAAATAGAGTCACCCTTCTCACACTTGATCTTTCGAAGCTTGTCCTCCAGTGCCAACTTCCTTTGATCACTGCTATTCTGATATAAATCTTTCAATGTTTTCCACATTGCAAATGGAGACTCCTTCCCATGGAGGCTTGAGACTATGTGATCTCGAACACCCTCCAAGAGAATTCTCCTAGCTCTAGCCACACACTTACCCCATTCCACCAGCTCAGTCTTGTCAGTAGGCTTAGGGACTTCTTGATCAATGAAATCCTTAAGCCCATTATCTTCCAAAACTGCCTCCATGCAATCCTTCCAAGCTATATAGTTTGATCTGCCATCAAGGGCATACTCAAGCCTCAAACCATTGAATGCCATCGATGAAATAGATGTGATAAGAACTTGAGATCTATATCAAAAATAAGAAACTTTGAATTCCTCCTGCTAGTATATTGTTCTTGCTTGATCACCTATGCTCTGATACCACGTAGAAATTTCACCTGTAGAACAAACCGATATATGCAATGTCCTAAAGCATAATACTTGTTCTAATTCTACAAAACATTAAGCGGAAGCATAATCAAAATCATGAGAAACATCAAGTAGAAACATGCATAACTAATTAAGAGAATTAATCACACATAACACAAGATATATCTAGGGGGAAGCACTAGCATAAAACCCCAACCATGTATTATCAATCAAGTGGAAATCCTCTTCAGAATACAAAAATAATTAGCTCTCAAGCTATTCAGTTCTCAATGAACTATGAAAATATGAAGATATGTCTCATGAACCACCCAAGCCCTGTTTATATAGGCTTTCCCTATGTTCCTTACGTAGTTTTCTTAGGAAATAATAACAAAAGCATATGTTATTAATTCCAACATGCCAAAAACAACCAATGGTCCAACTACGTATTCCTTGAGAACACCAGTTCCTCAACCATGAAAAAACTACTTACTAGAAATAGTTAAGCATCTGATAGTACACTGTCCCACATCTGATCTCAACTCGGTCTCTAACAGAACTGACATGCAACAGTTATCCATGAGTGAATCCTCAGTTATCTAACATAATATTTGTCACATGCATGCAAGCATTAACAAACTATATTTTATTCTTTTAACAACTTGTTAAAATAATCTAGTTGGACTTGACTAGTTAGAACTAAGTCAACTGATTCTCTCATTATAGAACTCATGCTTATTCCCTCAATCAGTGGAGGACACTCATGTGCATGTTCACAAAGAATTCAAATTCAAATATCCTTAATTAATTAACTCAACTGAATTAATTAATTAATATTTCAAACTGCTATTAAGACCAAAATTAATTTTACTTCCTATAGATAGACTAGGTACTGCTATAAATAGGAAGGGACCCATACATGCTATTTTTAGACATGCTATTTTTAGAATCTCTATTTTTAGCACATTCTAAATTTAGCATTTCTTTTTGCACACTTTTCAACATTCAAAACCAGATTTGAAACTCTTATGAAATATAATATAAACGGTAATGTGTAATCAAGTCGTGATATAGATCTACGGCTCTTCACTTCTCTTCTCATAGATCTATGCCTTCTGCAGTTTATAGATCTGTGGCTTTTCACTTCTCTTCAGCAATCTCCTGTGGCCTTCTCTTTGGCAAGCTTTTATACTCAGCAGGAGAGCATTCTCCAGATGGCTCCTAGCTTCGTGAAAATAGTTGTTGGCTCAGTTCTGTCTGCCTCTTGGGGGAAAGCTCCGACCCATATCGTCAGTGAAGCCCCAGCTCCCATTGTCTAGGTGGTCCAGACCTCACTCAATGAGGCTTTGAAGTTCTCTGAAAGTACCCCAATCTGTCAATTCAATGGTGCTGACAGCTCTACACAGTTGGATCTCAGAGTTATGGAAGCCTCTAATTCCTGATGCAATTAATATCTACCCCTGTGCTAGGGGTTTCTTTATAGTAGATTATGAAAACCCTAAAAGCAGACAATATATTATAGATTTTGGCCCTTGGTTTTGGGAAAAATCAATCCTATTCATGAGGCCATGGAACCCATCATTCGATCCTTCAACTACAGTCATAACCTCAGCACCAGTTTGGGTGAGATTGCCAAACCTACCCTTGTATCTCTGGAATTTCTATTCGCTAAGAGCCATTGGAAATGCAATTGGAAAATTTTACTGTAGGTGCCCAGAAACAGAGGAATATGCCAGAGCCACCTATGCATGCATCTATGTGGAAATGGACTTTAGCACTGGATTCCCAGCTGAAATACACCTAACAAGAAAAGACTATGTGTGGAACCAGAAACTCGATTATGAAAGTGTCTTCCTCAAATTTTGATCCTGATTTGAGACAAGCCACCTAGCCAAAAATTGCCAAAATCCTCCCAGAAAAATTCTGCTTGAAAAAATCACCACAGATATACATGGTGGGAAGGAGCACAAAAAGAACACTACATTGTCATCAAAGAGGAATACTCTCAAGAAAACTTTGAATCACAAGAAATCGGGCAAGAAAGAAACAACTCTCAAGACAAGCAGGGGGAAAGCCCCGCCCAACAACAAAAGAGTGAACTCGACAACCCCTCAAGCATCAACAGTTATGAGGACTTGAATACCACACAAAATAAATCTTCATTTAATAGCAAAGCGGATCTCCTAAACCAAACTTCTTCTCCGACTATCTTCAAAAGGATGAACACAGTAGATCATGAAGCTAAGACACCAATGTCCCAAGAACCAGAAGAGATGAAGGAGATGCAAGATAAAGAAAGTTGGAAGACCGTAGAGAAAAAAAGAAAGCTACAACATCAATCTCACCAAGAAAGATGAGGAGCCAAACAATTAGAAACTAAGAAAATTATAGGTCTGATAGACCAATTTGGTCCCAGTGGACATTAACCACCACCACCATCATCATCATCATCATAGCATGGTATATATGTATAAACACTTACTAACTAGTGACATAATGTTTGAACTTATTAAGACCGTCAACTACTACAAAGAGTTCTTTGTAGCAACTATGTAATTTATCTCTGCATTGGATAAATACTTTCTAATATTAAAGTAAATGAAATTGGGCATTTTATTTTCTTGTTGCCCCAATACCACCCCTTCTATTTTTTCTTATCTGCATCTCTATGGATATGGAAGAGGAGATTCTAGTTGGGACCTTATGGGATAAGTGTTGTTGTAAGTTTTCCTTTTATGCAATCAAAATCTTCCTGACATTGGGGTGTCTAACAAAAATCAATGTCCTTGGATAATAAGGAAAATATTGGAGAGGTCATTTTGTTGAAATCCTTTATAAAATTTCTATATTGACCTAAGGAAAATCTAAACATATTTTTGTTTTTTAAGAGTGGGTATATTTTTTATTCTATTTACCTTACTTTGATCTACTTCAATTTTATTCGGAGATAAATGATCCCCTAGAGCAACTCCCTCATTCATTAAAAAATCACATTATGACTAAGGGAGAGGTTCATATCTTCACATCTTTATACGACCTTATCAAGGTTAGTTAGGTATTCCTGAAAGGATTTTTTATAGGATGTGAAGTCATCCATATATATTTCCATATTTTCATGGATAAGATCTAAAAACATGCTAATTACAACCCTCTAAAATTTATTAGGGGCATTGCACAGGCTAAAGGGAATAACCATATAGAAAAATGTACCTAATGGCATGTGAAGGTAGATTTTATATTGGTCTTTAGGGTTGATTTGTATATGATTGTACCCACTAAATACATCTAACAATGAGAAGTATTTTTTTCCTACTAGGACATCTATGCCAAATAAATGGTAAAGGAAAATGATATTATATGGTGGCCTTGTTAAGTTACCTATAGTCTACGCATATCCTCCATTTACCATCCTTCTAAATGACGACTAAGGGTGAGACCCACTCACTATCAAAGACTAGATATATGAAGCTAGCATCTAGAACTTTTTGTAGTTGTTCCTTAACAATATATTTTACTGACTAGTCCATCGTTAACATTATTTATCAATCAGGGAAGGATGATGGGAGACTGACGATTCATGGCAACTTAGGGTTTCTTGTAAGCTCTGCAGCATCTGAATCACTCTGAACAATGACAGAACTACAAAAACTTAGTATCTCTGGCGACAACACTACTCAGCAATCAAATTCACTGCTATGGATCCCCTTCTGGGGGGGACACGGCGCCTCCCCCCAGCGGCAGCAGCATGATATAGATTAAAAATGGGATTGAAAGGGATTTTTACATGGTACAGCCTAACAGCACTGCAAAGCAGATTGACCCAGAAGAGCAAGGGAAACAGAAATCACCACAGGACATGGAGGCACTGCCTCAAACTCAGCGGCAAGACAATCCGACATTAAACAGAGAGATCCCCAAAGCTACCTTGGCCACCTACAAACCTATTGCAGCAAAATGACCCAAGATAGAATTACCTGGTCACCAGATCAATGCCCAAATCTAATTTATGAAGGACCACGCTCTCATATGGAAATTTATCGGCTTTTGGCCGATAGAGAAAGCCCTGCAGGGATGGGTTGCGGCCAAATGGAAACCTAAAGGACATGTCACCTTGCAGATCAAACCTAAAGGTTTCTTTACAGCTGTCTTCAACTGCATAGAAGATCGAAACAAAATCCTAGACGGCGGTCCCTACTTCTTCAACTCCGCGGGCTTGTATCTTAGAGACTGGATAGAAAGATTCAATCTGGACAAAAAGGATTTTAGTTGGGCGCCTGTTTGGATCCACCTGTATTCCCTTCCATTGGAGTACAGGGATGAATAATCACTAAAATACATTGGAAATGATCTAGGTGACTTCATAAAGATAGCCGAAGAAACGAAACTAAGAAGGTATACTTCCTATGCTTGCATCTGTGTCTACATGCATCTAGACAAGGCACTCCTGGACTCGGTAAGTCTATATCATGATGATTTTGAATGGATTCAGCCTATAGACTATGAACATGTTCATTTTCGATGTAGAAAATGCCATGCGCATGGTCATATTTTCCGTGACTGCCCCCTAAATGCAACCCCCAAAACCAATACCACCTCAGAAAAACTAATGAGGAAGGATTCACTAAAGTCAACACCTAGAAAAAGCACCACAAAAAGCCCGCTTTAGGATCCAAGAATCCCACAGGCAACTCAACCATACCCTCCACTAGCAACAGCTTTGATATCTTAGCTCAATGAGCTTTGAATGACTCTGAACCCACTACCCACACCGAAGATATACTCAAGCCATCTCTGGTAATCCAGCCCTCAGCCACAAAGAAAGACCCAAAGCCACCTCAAACCCTGACAAGCCCAACATCCAATCCCACTAAGGAATCTGAATCTAGGTACAATGGAGTGGAAATGGATATCTTTCTCCAAGAACCAATTCATTCAAATGACTTAGTAGCAAGAAGTAGCGAGCCTAAACATATGGAAGAGGAGCCTGAAAGTATTGAAATTAGGGATCTGGATATATTCAGCCTTGAGCAAGCTTGCAAAATGAAAGATTTTGATAAAATCCTAGATAGACAACTAGAAAGTTTGGAGGTAATCCTTTCTAGAGCACATTAGCAGCAAACTTTATGGATCCAACCGGGTAGTCAATGGGATGGAAAAAAACCTTCCCAAAGATACCAAGAAACAAGGAAGAAAGACGAATCTACAAAGAACCATCATCATTGGGGAAATTTTGGTTGATTCGGGAAGATATTCCAAGTTAACAATGTACTACAGGCCGCTACCCAATCATGAACCATGAAGCTCACATCATGGAACTTAAGAGGGTTAAACAGCCCTGTGAAGTACAGAGTGAACAAAAACATGATACAGCAGGAGAGACCTCAAATTTTCTTCATGCAAGAGACAAAATGTAACACTAATACCCTCAGCACCATTCTCTCAAAAGCCTGGCCAGGAAGCCAGTCAATAGCAGTGGATGCTTCGGGAGCCTCAGGGGACTGGCAATAGCATGGGATACACAAGCTATTTATCTCACTGATTTTCATGTGAATCATAATCTCATTCAAGCAACTTTTCATATTATTGGGACCAATATTCATGGACATCTAACCAATGTCCATTTCCCTAAGGATGTTATGAACAAATTAGCATTGTTGAACACAATTGCAAGGATCAACTCCACCAGAGCCCATCCTCTTTGGATTACGGGGGGGGACTTCAATACGATCACTAAACTTGAAGAAAAGAATGGAGGTCGGGTCAGACTAGAAATGGAAAGAAGCCACTTCAAGAACTTCATACAAAATAAATGGCTCATTGATATGCCTTTTAACAATGGAATGTACACCTGGAACAGTAAAAGATCAGGCTCGCAGCAAATAGCCTCGCGGCTAGATCGCTTCTTGTTATTTGATAATGCAATTCATGTAGGAGGATATTTTACTACCTCAATCTTACCTCTTTCTGGGTCAAATCACTGGCCCATATCTCTGCAATGGAAAAGACCTGGCAACTCCACAAGGAGACCCTTCCATTTTGAAGCATTTTGGCTTACCCACCCAGAATTTAGTAACATGGTCCTCTCTGTTTGGAAAAGTTTCATACCCCCAAAAGGATAAAAAATGTATCAACTTCAACAACGGCTCAAACATCTCAAAGCACATATCAAGCAATGGAATCAAACAACATTTCGAAATATCTTTCAAGCCCAAAGAGCTCTAGCACAAGAAATGATGGAAATTCAACAAAAAATAATTATTGAAGGAAGAACAGAAGCCTTGGTTGAAAAAGAACGGAACCTTCAGAATCAACTGGATGAAAGAAGAAAGAAAGAAGAGATCCTCTGGAAGCAGAAATCCAGAGTAAAATGGCTAAAGGAGGGAAAGAAAAACACGAAATTCTTTCACCGCACCACCATACAAAGAAGAATGCACAACAACATCACACAAATTTAGAATCAGCAGGGAGAAAGGATGGAAGAACATGATGAAATTGAAAAAGAGTTACTCCAACATTTCAAAAAAGTTCATCAGGAACCACAAATCAACAGATAGCCAGCAATAGAACGGATTCTCCAACATATCCCTAAAATCATCACATAAGAACATAATCAATTACTCCTTAGACCATTTACTCTACAGGAAGTTGAAATAGTAATGAATCAACTCAAAGAGGGGAAAGCTCCTAGGCCAGATGGATTTACCTCCAACTTCTTTCATAAATTCTTGGATCTCATCAAAATGGATGTCTGGCAAGTTGGAAGAATCTAGAACTTTGCATTGGTTGCTTCCATCTCTAAATGCCACCTTTATTGCACTCATACCTAAAGAAGAGCATTCTATAACTCCGGACAAATTCAGGCCCCTAGATCTCTGCAATGTTATCTACAAAGTCATATCCAAATTCATAGCATCCCATTTGAAACCGCTGCTTCCCTTGCTAATATCGCCAGAACAATCGGGATACGTAGAAGGACGGCAAATCATTAACAGCATCATCCTCACACATGAGATCATTGATTCTTTAAAGCACAAAAAAAAAGCAGTTATGCTTCTCAAAATTGATCTCTCAAAATCTTTTGACAAATTAAGCTGGATATACATGCAAAGAATGCTAACTGCCTTTGGTTTCTCTCCACCCTAGGTCAAATGGGTAATGAATCTGGTCTCCTCTAATTTTTTCTCCATTTTAGTAAATGGCATTCCCTCTCGGCCTTTCCACCCCTCTAGAGGCATTCGCCAAGGAGACCCTCTCTCTCCCTTTCTTTTTGTGTTAGTGGTTGTTTTTTCTCCATTTTAGTAAATGGCATTCCCTCTCGACCTTTCCACCCGTCTAGAGGCATTCGCCAAGGAGACCCTCTCTCTCCCTTTATTTTTGTGTTAGTGGTTGAAGGGCTAGGACGTCTAATTAAGAATGCTCTTCAAACTTAGCATCTCAGAGGCATCTCACTCCATGAAACCCAAGCCATCACTCATCAACAGTTTGTAGATGACAACATGTTGTTTAGGCACCCTTCAGTTTAAGCATTTAAATTTGAATCCCTACTTGATGAATATTCGGAAGCATTTGGAGCCAGCATCAACACTGCAAAATCCCAAATTTTCTTTTTTCACACTCCCCCTTCCACTCAATCCTCTATATCTCCATCCTCATATTTTCTAAGTCCTCCCTATCCTCAAAGTATTTAGGCGCCCCTTTGACTGATTCAGCTATTAAACATGCCTCATGGCACTTTCTCTTGGAAAAGCTTGAAGCCTACCTTTCTTCTTGGACTTATAGAGCCCTTAATATGGCTATTCATATGGTGCTAGTTAAGGTCGTCTTATAATTGATGCCTCTATATCTTTTCTCTGTCTTAGCAGCACCAAAATGGGTGATTAAAAGAATCAAAAATTTACAACGTAACTTTCTATGGGGATCCTCAGGCCAAAATAGAAAATAGGCATTGGTTAAATGGACCACAGTGTGCCTTCCTAAAAAATATGGAGGGACGGGTATCTGAGATCCTCAACATAGCAATGTTGTTATGGGAGCAAGGATATGGTGGAAATGGCTCTCAACTCCACACACACCGTGGGCAACACTATGGACTGCCAAATATGCAAAAAACAGATCGCCAGACAAATTAATCAGACTTTTTCCCACTAAAAAGGGCTCCCTAATCTGGAATGCAACACAACAACATGATACAGAAGCACAGTTTCTGGGAAATCAGAGATGGCGATAATGCTCATTTATGGGTTGAATCTTGGCATCAAAGACCACGGCTCAGCAATTTGTTTATACTTCCTCATACAAAGGATTGGGCACAACATCAGGAGGAAAAAGTCAATCAACACTGGACTCCAGCCCTCAATCAGGGATATAGACAATGGCTAAAAGCGGCACAAATAATCCGACAAGGAACAGAGCAAATCCACAATGAGCTTGACACAAAACTCACAAATAGAAAAATCTGATTCTCAAACAAGAAGGATATTCTGAGATGGGGGTATACACCACGTGGGACTTTTACTACAAACGAAACATACAACCTCTTGATTGGTTATCAAGATGGAAAAGATCCAATGTGGGACAAAATCTGGTCTCTTGTTATTTGGCCCAAGGTCTCAACGTTTCTTTGGCTGCTATGTCAAAAAAGAATACTCACCTGGGACAATCTAAGGAAGAAAAGCTTCCATGGGCCCTCTAGATGCCCCAATTGCAACTGATAGGAAGAGACAATACAGCATCTCATGGACACATGCCACCTTGCTAATAAACTATGGGAAAAAATTGAATTCAGATGTCAAAAAAGGGGTAGAGTAACAGAGGATATTACAAACACCATTCGAAACTAGATAATTGATCCTTACAAGAGAAGGTTGCTAAACTCTCTATGGAAAATTATTCCAGACCTACTTGTGTGGAAATTATGGAAAGAAAGAAATAGGTGCATATTTAAGAATTAATGCACTCCTCTAGATACCATATGGAATAATTTTTGCATCAACCTTCAGGAAACCTTGGCTCTTCAAAATTGGCGTGAAGAGGACTTACCTACCGTACCTCAGGAGAAGAACATATGGGAGAATTGGCATCTTTGTATTTTCCAAACTCATTTGCACTCTAGCAACCTCTCGCAAAATTCCAAAGCTACAAGTAAATGGCAACCTCCTTCCCAAGGAATGATACAATTAAATTTTGATGGAGCATCCAAAGGCAACCCAGGCATGGCAAGCTATGGAGGAATCTTCAAGGATCATGGAGGCAAACCACTCTTGATCTTCTATGGATCAATAAGTTGGGGCACAAACAACTCAACAGAACTAGAAGGACTATGGGAGGGACTATGCTTGGCTCAAAAGCATGCTTTTTTCCCTATAATGATTTAAGGAGACTCACAAATCCTCATCACCATAGCCAATCACATTCTCCAAGGAACTCATACCCACAAAGTAGCCAAAAGCTGGAGACTAGCGACTTGTTTAGAGCTCATAGAAAAATGGCTCTTAACCAATAGAGCAATCACATTCCAACATATTAAAAAGGAAGGCAATAAAGTGGTGAATCTCCCGACAAATCTGGGGGTGGATAATGAACGAGTTCTTACCATGGGCTCGCTTGACATTTTAAATGACAGCTCTCATTTACAAGAATGCATCGATCTAGTGTAGAAATATGTAGCACTCCCGGATGCGGGTGATTAATCACGTTGGTACAGTGCAGCAAATCTGGGCTAGCAAGTGGCGTGGCCACATGGCCACCCATGCTTCCAGCCAGAAGCCCACCGCCATAATTAATGTTGTTTTAATGTTGTGTGAAAGCCGAGGAAACCTCACTTTGATCCATAAGATGGCAATTTGAGACCAGCTTCCCCCTGTTACACCTCCTTTGAACTGTAATTGCCTCCCCGCTACTGCAGAGCCGAGCTCGCGCACGATAACGGGGAGAAGGTGCCAGATCCTCTACTGTATTGAAATGGTTGAAGGTGCCCACTTCTCACATAATCTGCTTTGCTGCTTCATAACTACTATTTTGACCCTGAATTCTGCTTCTAAACTTCAAATTCCCCATGCTCCTACTCCCATTGGCCATTCTATCCCTCGTCCTACTCCTCCTAGCACCCGTCGAACCAACTCCAGCCAAGAAAATATGCCTCGTTTGTGGCATAGGATGCGATGTAGAACGGGCAGCAGCAGAGGTAGAGCAACTCACTCTCCCTTGTTGTCCCTCCCTGACTCTATTCTGTCGGATTCCTCCTCTCCCTCAACAGAGGCTCACTTCACGGATCAGTATCCCGCCACCCGTAGTGGTAGGGGGCGTGCAAAGACAGGCGGCTCTAAGTGTGGTGAAAATTCTCATCAACCTCCTGATGCCTCTGTCCCAATGATGCAACCCTGCCATTCTACCCATTTCCAGTTTCGTTGCACGCTGGAGCGCTCGTGCATTATTGCTACCATTTCTGTTACTTTCAGAGAGGAGCCACAGAGCTCTGTCATCCCAGCGTGCATCATTTAGGAAAGGATCGACACTAGTAGAAGGAAAACTCCTAGTAGTAGCTCTGGGACTTGCAGAACACATGGTGAAGCTCTGAACCAAAACAAATGCAGCTCCAGGACACAATACTCCATGTGGAAACATGAATATGGAAGTAACGACGAGCAAGCAACATCGCAATGAAGATGACTTAGAGGCTTACAGGTGTCTAATTGTGGAGGAACCTCTGCCACCTAATGACACCTAGTAGGCCAAGGTTTATTTCAGGTTTCTTTGAGCACCCGGTCACCAACTTAGGGGTCTTTTCTGATGTTTGTTGTTGTAATTGTTTTCAATTTTTTTGTTTTGTTCAAAAAACTATTCCACGGTGCTATTACAGGTTGGTTTCCCTACGTGGGTAGCACACCTCTTGAGTTTTGGACTATTTTCCCCAATGAGGGCAGTCATTTTTAGTTATTGTTTGTTAAAACATGGTAAAATCTAAGACTTGTTCTACAGAGGTCGGTGCCTCCATGTATTATTTTTTGTCACAATAATAGAATTAGTCATATTTATAAAGAAAAAAACAATATATTTTACTATAGGTTTCATCCTCTTTTGAGGTTGTCTACTAGTTTTACAATCATATTTAATGCATATGTAGATAGTACATATGGAGGGGTGAATGCCATTTATTTACTTATAGTCCCATGCAAAATATTCAACATTTTTTTTAAAACATCCAACAATCTCTACTCATGATTAGCAACAATGCTTGTGTTGATCTTCAAAGTTTTAGAGGTGTAAATTTCTATGGTTTTGATTGTGGAATTACTATCTGTTGAGCCCTGAACTTGCATCTCTCCTACACACTTTCTTAGACTTTTTCCACTCACCTGAACCTCCTAAGCTATCAAAATCATTGCATACTGATTCCAAAAGAGCATTAAAATGGTTTTCTAATTATGTTTTGTGTTTGCTGTTTGAACTAGATTTTTGCTCATGAGCTACGGAATCTTGTCACTTTCTGCAGCTGATTCAATTTTCCGCAGCTGTATTTGTTAAACTCCAGGTTGTAGGTGTCGCCAGGTAAAGGAAGTCACATGGGCAAGTTGGAAATGACCTGGACATGGATCAGGTCCTATTGGTCCAGCTGGATTCATCAAAGAAGGTTGTGGTCAAAGGTGGTCAAGCGGTGGTCAAACATAGGAGTCCTATGGCAACAGGACTCCGTTTTCAAAAACGTGAAGACTTTCGTGGCCGTTCCTAGATCCCTGGGAACATATCGACACCTGTGGACTGCTCCACAAAGCAAATCCAACAGCCACCCTTAATAGATTTAATCAACACGGAAACCATTATGCTAAATCCATGGACGTTGTCTTGTACGTGTCTCTGTTCACATAGTTTTATAAGGAAAATAGTTATGTAACCTTTGTTATAAATAACGCGTTTCTATACGCATAGTAGTTAGTCTTTTGAATGTAATTTTGCTGTTAAGAATTCATTGTGTCGTGGCACTAGTTTTATTGTTGTAACTATGTTTTGAGATATACAAGAAGACTCTGTTCTACATGCTTGCATGAACGTAATTTTGGATTGATAGCCTGTTGGTCGAGGTTGTGCAGAGGGCCCCTACACACTGAGGTTTCGTTTCCATTGTTGTTGTATAGTCTTTATGTATCATTTCCTTATTTTCACTACACATGTCTTATAGTTATTCACTTGTGTATATATTTCTAACATTTCACTTCCGTCCATGACTTTACAAGCTTTGTATAATGTTGATCAGTGCGTGCATGTTTCAAGATAGAGTAGGTAGCCTGGGCATCTATATATAATTTTCACAATAACTAGTGATATGGAATTGATCCTCTGTTGACTTTGCTTTTCTTAGTTTCTTTTAATTCCAGTTTTTTTTTGTTGATTTCAATCTTGTTCATTTGCTTTGTTAAGTTAGTTTAGAAATCAACTCACTCATGTCATTGACGGTTACCTCCGAAATCCATAGCTAGACTAACTAGCGAGGGATCGAAATATGAATGTTGTGATTTGATTTTAGTTTACTTTTCTGCAATTAGATATTGGATTGCTCATTTCATTGACGGTTACCTCCGAAAGCCATAGCTAGACTAACTGGCGAGGGATCGAATTATGAGTGTTGTGATTTGATTTTAGTTTACTTTCTGCAATTAGATATTGGATTTCTCATTTCATTGACGGTTACCTCCGAAAGCCATAGCTAGACTAACTGGCGAGGTATTGAATTATGAGTGTTGTGATTTGATTTTAGTTTACTTTTCTGCAATTAGATATTGGATTGCTCATTTCATTTACGGTTACCTCCGGAAGCCATAGTTATACTAACTGGCGAGGGATCGAAATATGAATGTTGTGATTTGATTTTAGTTTACTTTTCTGTAATTAGATATTGGATTGCTCATTTCATTGACGGTTACCTCCGAAATCCATAGCTAGACTAACTGGCGAGGGATCGAATTGTGATTTGATTTTAGTTTACTTTTCTGCAATTAGATATTGGATTTCTCATTTAATTGACGGTTACCTCCGAAAGCCATAGCTAGACTAACTGGCGAGGGATCGAATTATGAGTGTTGTGACTTGATTTTAGTTTACTTTTTTGCAATTAGATATTGGATTTCTCATTTCATTGATGGTTACCTCCAAAAGCCATAGCTAGACTAACTGGCGAGGGATCGAAATATGAAGGTTGTGATTTGATTTTAGTTTACTTTTCTGCAATTAGATATTGGATTGCTCATGTCATTGACGATTATCTCAGAAAGCCATAGCTAGACTAAATGGCGAGAAATTAGACTATGAATGATGTAATTTGATTTTAGTTTTACTTTATTTGCAATCTTTCATTTCCTTGAGTGCAGTAGCTTAAATCATTTTTATGTATTTAGATAGCAGGAGAGATGATAGTTTCATAATCAGTAGTTCATTAATTACTTGTTTTAAATAGCAGCATATTTTCGTTCTTGATTCAAGTATTATTTTCATCACTAGCATGTTCTAAGACCTTCTAAAGTGTTAAGTTTTGGGAACCCTTAGAGAGGACATAATTGCCTTAAAACCTATAACCATACTTACCTTCTAGAAACTTAGGAATAGGAATTCCATTCACATTATGAGATAAACGAAGATAAAAACCCCCAAAAACAACATAAAAATCAAAAACGACGAAAAGTAAGAAAGAGGTTATCTTGCACATATAGTGTGCCACACTTCATCAGTTTACGACTCCCGGATTGATAATTAATGTAGAAATTTAGGACACACTAAATTGACCAAACACCATCCTTAGTTATGAAAACATATACCATAAATCTCTTTCTTCGTGACAAAAAAAAATTATGTAGTTGTCCCTTATTTAAGAAATTAATTTCTATCATCTTCTAACATTCCTTCATGTTCCACTATTGACTTTTTAACAAGCTTAAGTATAGTAGTGATTTGCCTTAATGAATATTTGGAAGGTTTAGTTTTACCATTACATTTTTAATCATAACATGTATTGCAACACCTAAATCAATTAGGGTATTTTGGATTGAGATTTGGTTGATTTGGACATCTACTAAAGGGATTCATAGGTTCAAAGACTTATGAGAAATCAATCTCCCAAACATAAGGCCTACTAGCTACCCCATGGCATTTATGGTAAGAGTATCTCTTCTCTTTCTCCCAAGCTACTTGAGGCATTATTCGTTGATGTACTTCTTATATATGGGAACATCCTTAATGTCATGCAAATAAGGTATTTTGAAAAGCAAGCTCCTAAGTTCTCCTGGAGCTCAATTTCCTCCATCATATAGTTTTTGTAACACCCTGCAAGGTAAATGTGCATATAAAAATAATAATCGGAACGGAAATACAATAAACATATCAGCCATCAAAATCCATATATACATCAATACATTTGCACATGAAAATCAAGGGAATTAATTTTTCATTAATATACAAGGAACCTACCGGTGATGGGACTACCACATTCCACCTGACCATAGATTGGTTGAGCCAAGTTTCTCTTCAGCCAATCACCCTCGTGCCATATTCCAAGCATGAATGTGGGACTCATAGAACACATCAAAAACACCAATCAATGTGGATGCCACCGGAGTCCTTTGCCTACACCATGGGGAATTTGAGTGCCTCCTAGTCTCTCAGGCTTTACCATGCATTCCATCTTGGAATCACTAGGCTCAATGGAGAGAAAATCCACCTCTTGGCTTTACCATATATCCCACTATTCACTGGCAAGGACTTTGCGGCCCACCGAGGCACACAATATGGCTTTACCGCAACCCATAGCCCAATTCAAGGGTTATTAGGCCAATGGCTTCGTGCATCCTCGGTC
This sequence comes from Pinus taeda, assembly GCA_000404065.3. Lineage (NCBI taxonomy): Eukaryota > Viridiplantae > Streptophyta > Pinopsida > Pinales > Pinaceae > Pinus > Pinus taeda. The sequence goes on along the minus strand of APFE030676642.1, from coordinate 29,259 downwards.
TCGTTCAGGGACCACTACCGCCATGTGTTTGTCAATTCAGAGATCCACCCCAGTCATCTTTGAATCCAATCCGGTCATCCCCCGCAAAACGCATGAGAGAACCCATCTCATCAAATATATCAGGAAATGGCAAGGCTAGACTGAAAATGTTGTCACACCTAGAAAAAACCATGCCATGTTAGAAAAGAAACACATGAAATCCCATGCATGCCAAATCTAAAAAGGAAAATACACATGCAAGTTGATACCTACAATGAAGCTTGTTGTAGTTGCTTGATCCTGTCTTTCCCTGCTTGATCTTTGCTTCCTCTTGCCTTCTTTAACTTTCTTGCTCCAATGCCAAATTTCTCCAAGAAAGCTCTAAGTGTCCAAAAGTATGAGAGAGAGAGAGAGACTAATGAGAGAGCTCCAAAGCTAAACTGACCAAGTCTTGCACACTGATCCTTAGAAGCCTTTTTATTAATGAGACCTCTATTTTCTTCATTTTCCTTCAATTTCCTCCTCACATGCAAATTGTGACCTTTCACCTTCCTTTTCTCCTAATTTCCATTATTTTCATAAATAATTGTGCCAAAATACCTTTTTGCCTCTTTAATGCCTTAACCATTGCCTTTGCCAATTTCCTTAGCCATAAACAACCAAATGAACACCCCCTAGGATGTATTTCCCACCATTCATCTTGGAATACGTGTCCCATAATCCATGGTATTTATATATTTTTACATGGAATTTTCACCAGGGTTGTTATCGAACCCTCCCCCTTGGGGGAACACCATCCTCAATGTTCAATGACACCTATAACCAACAGGATTGCTAATTGATCTTAAAAATAAAACATACTTCCTATGGATCTTTATAGCACATCTCATTGCAGTATTTACAATGAAAGACCTACTCAAAATCAAAACATCATGACAACATACCGCATATTGGAGATTTATAACACATATACATATACACATATGCATGGTATTTACAATAACCACATATACATATACACATATGTACATTTTCTCAGCCAACAAATAAAATAATATGATTCCTGCATCAACAATAAGAGAATCTAAAGGCTCAAACATCCACCCTCAAAGTAATGCCAGGATCCAGCTCCTTCTCAAGAAGTCCAGAAAGCACTGTAAAGTCAAATCTGCATCCAATGTCCAGCTCTATAATCCCGTTCCACTTTTCCTCTCAGCGAATGATTACCGGCTCATTGTTTCAGGGCACACTCCCAATGTGTATCTAATTCCATCTAGCAATATTAATGACCAAAACAAATCCATATGTGACCTTCCCTTCTATGCTACATAGTCCCTTGGGAATTCGGTCACCCCTTCCATGCAGTCACTCACCTTCCAAGTTCTGGTAGCACCCCCATCCTGGGCAGTCCATCCCTTGGCAAGGCTTCCAAGCATCGGAAGATACAAAAACCAAGGCATATACCTACCTCAACACATCATACCAGTCATAGCATGCTCATGGGAATCAATGGAAACTATTGGGTACCAGCATCCCACAGTGCCCTGTTCCTGAAGTGCTTTACAAACATACTGCTGCATGTTTCAATTCCTTTGTTGTTGCCGCTAATTCTTTCAATCGATTTCAATCACCCAGCTGGGAATTTCATGCATTCATGTACCAAGTACATAACTTCCATTAGTTTTGAAAAATATTTAAATAAATTCACATCATACCTCATTTGTCTCGTCAATAAGGTACATTTGCAATCTTGTTTGCTTCCTATCACAACAATTCAAACTAGAATATTTGGCCAAGTCAGCATATATAAATATATCACATCAGGTTAGCTCAAAACATAACCATCAAAATCATAAATGACATGTAACCATCATAAATCAAAATCATAGATCACATGTAATCATCGTATACCATAATCATAAATCACATGAATAATAAAACTAAAATAATATATCGATATTTATCCTTTAATCAATCCTTAGGTTTTTCCTTTGTCTGTATCTCATACGCACTTTGGATCAATTTCCACACTAGACAAACACCCAGTGCCTTCTCCTCAACCGTACGCCCATACCCATAGTGTGCATCACACACACAAAGCCACACCTGACACACAACACCATGCACCTACACCTAACGTACAACGCATACACCTATAGTCAGTGTACAACATAGTGCATCCATCTATACCTGATGTGCAATACCACCCAATACATGTACCTACACAGAGTACAACACAATGAGTACACACGTTGCAATACCACAACTACATGATGCACATACATAATACCATGCCCTCAAACCAGCATGTATGGCATGCACACAATACCATACGTGCACTAGTACCATATGTACAACATGTACACAGTACCACCAGTACACTGCACCACCTACACAACGTGTGCACAACATCACATGTACACGGTGCCACCTTCACACCATGTAAACAATGCCACATGTACACTACACCATTGTACAATGTGTACACAATACCACATGTACACAGTTGTTATAGGTTTATTTGGGCACATCACTCCTGACATCCAGAGTAGTACAATTAGGGCTCATTAAACCCTAATTTAGTGGTTACATTCCCTAGACAAGTCATCAAATTGAATGCTTCCATCCATCAAAGTTTCCTAGCATGAAACCGTATTGAAATGCCTCCTTGAGACACCATCACAGCCTTGGTTAGGGGTAACTACGCTACGGAGTAGGTAGGCCAATTCAGGCCTACACTGCAGTGCACTTAGGCTCTCTTTGACCTACGCTAGGCGAGAATGAGCGAAATTGACATTAGATTCTGGGAGTATTCTCTTATTCTAGAGCATTCTAGAAGGATGCCTAGATCTTATCTCATCCTATGAGGTCAACTTTGGATAGGCTATGGATCAATTATCCCTCTATCCTCTCATCCCTTTCTCCATGGAAACTAACTCCAATTTTGGAAGGCCATTCAATGCCTAATTTATGACATAACCACTTGCATTTCCTTATAAATTGACCACTCATCATAGTGATCAAAGGGCTACAATTTGAAGATTGTAGAGAAATATTGTTGGTTTGAGATTTGAGTTCATGTCAAGTAATGTTATGTTGCTGGAATGATGTGCTTTTGGTGTGATGAGGGTTTGGCCTGAAGTTGGAGGAGTGACATGGGATTGAACCACTTCGAGTGTAACTCTTCCTTCTACATCAATAAAGTTGTTTGTTCCTTTTCCCGTATTCTTGTTCATATCTATGATGCAAATATGTTTCCCATCTATTTATAGTAGATAGATTGTGTACTTTGATCGTTGTCATCTTCTGTTTCTGTTGACAAGTACCAATTGAGCGGATTCAATTTGAGTGGGAGTGAGAGGAGCAATCTAAAGGAGATCAAGGAAGTGAAATATCACAAGTAATTTCCTTCATCTCATCTATCTATTATAAGAAAAGGTTAAACCACTTTCTTTCTATTGTTCTAAGTGTATCTACCCACTTAGGGAAAATATGTTTATCTGTAGATACAAATTCCATATAACAAATTGGCAACCATATTGGGGATCGAATGTCATTCCTGGTAGTTTATCCTCATCATATTACATCCTAGTAGACTTTAGTTGACTTCATTGATCTCTTTTCAGTCATTTTGAAGTGTTTTTTGGTCAAAAAGTGTGCTTGAATGTCTCCTGACTGGACTCTCTGGCACCAGCGCAGTGTTGGTCTTGACACAGTGCGTTGTAGAGAAGCCTTAGCTTAGAGACAATGCATTGTAGTGCATTGTCTCCCACTCAGAGCTGCGTTGATCTCTTTCAAGCTAAAAACCCCATCTCTTGCTTGGTTTTTTCCAAATTTGCTTATGATGTTGTTTGTTGAAAGATCAATGTTTTCTATGGCTCTGAAATGAATTTGCATTTCATCTCCTAGCCCTACTTTGGCCTTGATTGTTTAGTGTTTCTTAAGAGATTTCTTTATCATTATCAATTCATTTCAAAGTTAGCTTATATCGATTAGTCTTTTCTGAAAAAGAATTGTCGTAAAGTATTTGTTTCTTATGAAAATCATTGATTGATCATTTGTGAATTTAGTTTTCTTATATTCATCTAAACATTAAAGGAATGAAAAGAAAAACATGCATAATGCATTTAGAAGTTTGTGTGTGCTTGTAGGAATAGTATAGGGAAAGTTGCATTAGATGTGCTATATGCTCTTTATTTAAAGATTTTGATTGCTCTATCCATTTTAGTTACAGTTTCCATTGTTCAAATCAAATGAAAAGAATGTTTCTCATCATAGTTGTATTCTAGGAGTTTCAAAAACATCACGCAGTGAACCTAAAAGGAAAACTTTTAAACAAGATCAATTAAAATTTATCTCAATTAACCTAATGGAGCATTGTAACTTAATGCATAACATTTAGAGGTCTAGGCTATAGACATGTTCCGGCATCATTAAACGTAGTACCTATCACTAATTGTCTGTGATACATTCTGAGTGTGATACCTCATTCCACGTACGTAAGTATATCATAGCTCGTCCATGTACTTTCGGGTATATAGGGCAATCTTATATTACAAAAAGTATAAAGGAATGTTCTCACTATGCAGTTTCGCATTAGACAACACTAACATGGATTGGGCCTTCACGTACTTTCGGGTATAGATGGGAGGACTACATTAGGTTTCTATCCATCCATAGGTAACCGAGTCGGCCGCCTTGTATACTGTGATACACCAAAAACATCATTCTGGGAGATTGCCTGCACGTATGTTAATTCCTTGGTTTACTGAGACAGTATATTGCAGTTCATAATTACTTGGTAATCATTTTCCCTAGATTATCCCTTTTTTGTTTTGTTATGTTATTTTGATTAAAATAAAATTAATTTACCATGGATAACATCACTCCTTAGTTGATCTTAGGTTGAGACATATGGCAACAACATCGGAGTCCACCGATCAAGGAATTCCTCTTGATGGGAATCCTAGTCCTTTTCCTCCTTTCAGAAATATTAGTGCTCCTTATATCGCTACATTGTCCCTTCTAGGACTTACCATCGGATTTCCAGTATGGTTGTTCTGAACCTCCTTGGCCCTGCGACTGAATATTCCTACAACACGACAAAATCAACCTCCAGTTGATCCTAAAGTTGACCCTTTACCTTCTTCATCGGTTGTTTATTCCTCCCCTTCTTCCTCTTCACCTGGTGAAAGTATTGACACTAGTAACCAGGTGGATAAGAAGAAGAAGAAAGGGACGAAGAAGAAGAAGAATAAAATTTAGCAGGGGGGAAACCAAGCAACCATTGCTTTGAATGCAACTTCTAATGAGAAATCGTTTGAAAAGCCTCACAAACTTTGATATCCTTGCAAACTTTTTACAGGAAACCATATTCTTTGAAATTGTTCTGGTATTCCTTAGATCTTAGAAGAATGGTCTTCTAGTTCACATCATCCTGTGTCATCAACTTCTAGATATCATGCTGGTGACACACCATCAACTAGTCGTAGTAAAGTTCATGGAAAGAAGGGTAAAGTTAGGTTCCCTGTAGGTTATGTGAAGGGAATCACCCCATTCACCTTTCTCCCTATCTGGATGAAGCCCAAAAAGTGTTGGATAACCATCCTGCTTCTCCGCAACGACTTCGATCTGCTTACAGGGGACTCTCCCTTAATCCTTCGCTAGTTGATGAAGTGACTGACCCAAATCAATCTTTGGTCAAACCCACTCTCTCTGAATGTGAATCACATGAGGCTATACCTGACCAATCACAAGTCGAGGAAACAGTTGACCCGATTTCACCTTCACTTAATCATACCTTTGCCGTAGACAGTGAGTATGATACCACTTAGGTTCTTTTCGTTTCTTCAGATTCCGATGAGCTTGGAGGCAACCCTCATGGTCCATCAAGACAGGAGGAAAATCCTCCCGTTCTCGTAACTCAAGGGGGTAATTCTCTCGTTCTTACAGTACCCCCTCCAAGTAGTCTGGTCACTTCCTCTAATTGGAATCGACTGGCAAGATGTCGTCTTCCTTCTTATGTGCCTTTCCAAATCATATTACAGGTTTATAATATGATTGTATCTGGCACTATTATAGTTGAAGGTGCATCTACGAGTATCCTTTCCTCCACTGCTTGGAAAGCACTCAGTTCACTGCCACTTGTGCCTGTTACCGAGAATTTGTTGGCTTTTAACAGAGGAACTAGTCAACCATTAGGGATCCTTCCTCAGTTTCCTATTTCTTTGGGAGGAGAAATAGTTTATCTCAATGTGATGGTAGTCCCAAGCCCTTTAGATTACAATTTACTTCTTTGGGGCGACTATGTTTATGACATGGGAGCTATTGTTTCAACACTCTTTCGAGTGATGTGTTTCTCGCATGAAGGCATAATTGTCACCATTGACCAGCTTTCATTTCCTGGTCCAAATATGGCTTCTAGTCAACCATCTTCCCTAAATGGTCCTTTTTCCCCAATGGTATCTTCCCTGCCACAGGGTCAATTATGTGGCAACCCGTTCCATGTCTACTCAACTGACGATCAATTCCATGATGTTGTGCATTATGTACTGGGGGCATTGGAACCAGATCTCTCTAATGGATTCCTTGCTATGTATCCCTTCGAGAGCATTGTTCTCCCATCTGATGAGAACCTCTTGCAAGTCATCACCTCTTATGGGTCGTGATCAAGGAATCATGAGGATAGTTCCTAGTCTTGTGTCAACCTCATTAAAAAATGAAATAAAAGGTATGAGCATTGTTCCTTATCTTGTGTCAAGCTTGTTAAAAAATGAAACAAGGAATATGAGGATAGTTCTTTTACTGTGTCAACCTCATTAAAAAATGAAACAGATCCCAAAGCATAGTTCCTTGTCTTGTGTCAAGCGCATTAAAAAATGAAACAAGGAACCTAGGCATAGTACCTTGTCTTGTGTCAAGCTCATTAAAAAATGAAACAAGGTCCCAGGAGAAAAGTTCCAATTCGAGTCTTTGATTAGATCTTGTAAATTCCCAGTGGAGTATTTCACTTGATCTCGTAAATGAACCTTCATTCCATCCACCTCGTAGCCACGAGTAGTCTACTTAGGTGAATGTAATGAATCTTGGGGGGCATTCACCTAGAATCGAGTCATCATGCTAGGAGCATGTAAACCAATCTCAAGCATAGTTTTTCATTTCAAGCTTGTGTAAACATGAAACTAAATCCAAGCATGATTTTTCGTTTCAAGCTTGTGTAAACATGAAATTGAATCCAAGCATAGTTCCCTATGGTTCAAGCTTGTGTAAAAATGAACCCATCTCCATTTTAACCCTCGTGATTGCCATTCTATCAGCCTCTTTCATCATATGAGCCTTGGTTTCTCTCCTTCCATCGTCACTATCTACTTGGTCGATCATACGCTTTCACGTGGTTCTTTTACCCTTTTTGAGGAACAGTTGCAATGAGTGGTCTTATTAGATAGCCTCTTCACATAAATCAACATGTTTTGAGAAGTTCCAACATCACCGGAACCAGTTGCTATCCTAGACACCACTCGTTCCTCTAAGTGGAGTCCTCTTTAAGCTCTTTTCACACTCTTGAAACATGAAAATATCATCGAGTATTTTCCTTGCAGGGATATTATTAAAGAGTTTAGACTTCTGTGATCCATACTTTGATTGTGAGAATGATTTCAGCAAAATCACATAGAGAATCATTTGTCGACGCGTTTCGAACCAACTAGTGTGGTTCATCGTCAGGACAAGTTGAGGAACAATTTTTCAGTGATCCATTAAATAGTGCATGCAGGTCCTTCAACGGCTATATGAACGGGCAACGGTTAAAAAGACCCTTAATGGCTAGAGGCGGGCGTGACAGGTGGTATCAAGTGATTCTAGTTGTTAAGGGTCTTTTTAACCGTTTCCCGTTCATATAGTTGTTGAAGGACTGTTGCACAAAAATTGTCACTTTGACATTCTGCAATCAATATGAGTCTATCACCACTCATATTTACCTCCTTTGCAAGTCTTAAATCTCAGTTCTTCATATCAAGCTTTGAAAATAAGAGAAAGACCTTAAAAATCTCTAAAACTCGGGTTTCGCACTTTCTCTTAGCATTACCTGCGATACCGCACCTATTGGTCATGTCCCCTGCGCACCTGACCGCTCTGTATTTATGTTATAGGTGTGAACCCCTGTAAAAGTTAAAAAGGTGAAAGTACATTCTTAAAAACTCACTTCGAGTCATTTCTGGAAGCTTCTAGAGGGAATCTTGAGTTGGCAAGTTCGCTCCTTGAGGGTTCATGCATCTTGTACCTTAAGGAGCTAACCCCTTGATGTGAGGAGATTATCCCTTTGAAGGAGGACTCTATCCCTTCAATGGTGGACCTGTAACCTCCTCCTTTGCACTATAAAATGAAGCATTAGGTTGGTTACTTGGGAGGTTGAAAGCTGAATATTTTTTAGGGTAAATGTTGCTGGAACTTAGTCTTCCTTATAGAGATTGTGAGAGGAGAGATTACATACCTTTTGATCTCATTTGGGAGAGAGTGAAGCTTGTCAAAGTAGAGGAGATTCATGTTTGGACCCTGGGAAGAGCTTGTACAGCATCAAGGCACCAAGGTTGTAAAGTTCTTCTATTTCAAAGTTAATACAATCAAGTTTATTTTTCTCAATAAGTTGTGTTTTATGTTTATTTCAGATTCCTTGATCACCATGATGAACATGATTTATTATATTAGCTATGCAGGTGTTATTTGATGTGTTCTTGTTTGTGATTGTAGGTTCTTAAAAGGAAACTCTTTTGGAGCTGTTGGAGCAAGGCTGCCACAAACTAGCGTTGGACTTAAGGTGGGCTCTAAAACACCTCTTTAGTTTTTATTAATGAATCGCAATATGTTTAGAGAAAGGTAGATTTTCTTGTCCTACTTGTTACTAGATATCAGTTGATACTAGGGAGATTGGTCTTGTTCGCAAGAATGATTTATCTAGCCAACAAATTGGCGACTCCGCTGGGGAAGGGATTTGGCTTTTAAATTTCCTTTGCCTTTGACTTGAGAAACTTGATTTGTTGTTTCTGGTTTTTTCTTGATGTGTGTGGGATTGGGTAGTTTTTAGGTCCTGAATTGGTTTTTTGTTTTTTAGAATTTTTATGAGGACTGCATGTTTTGTTTGTGTTACAGTGCGGACCTCTCCGCACTATTACTTTACTACACAGAGCGGTACCGCATATGGTTTTACCGAAGGCCTGCGGACCCTGTCAAAATTTTTTGAAAAGCCTAAAATATTTTCGTCCAGTTTAGTTTAGGTTCTTTCTATTACTTTTAGTCTCTGCCCAGATTTGCATATATCCTGTCAAAAGTCTCTTGTAAGTAAGTTCCATTGGTATTGTGTTTTAAATGAATTTCTAGAAGTTTTGCATGCTTGGATTGGTTTCCATTTGGTCTTTGTAGTGACTTAAAGATTAGAAACCTAAGAACCTTAGATCACCCTGGTATCTTTTGTCTTCTTGATGAGTCTGGCTGGTTTGTGAAATCTTCCTTTGGTGAGAAATAGATTTTGTTTCTAATTGCAAATCTTTGAACGAACTTGGTCATAAGTTGTGAATTTCATTTTTATAAAGGAAACATAGCTGGGTGTTTTTTGATTGATTTGTTATTCTGAACGAATTAATCCTTAGTTTACTGAATAACTATGTAAAACATCCTCGAAAACATTTGAAGCTTTTATTTCAATTAGGTTTTTAGAAGTTTAGATCTCAAGATTAGATTTTTCATAGTTTTGAGTGTGTTTTCTAGAAATTTTAGTTTCTCTTTTGCAAGAATTGTTTTCTGTAGTTTTGAGCGTTGAAACTAAAAGGGATTTATTTTGTGAGAATAATTAGTAGCTTCATTTTTTAGTGTATTGAAAAAGACAAAAAGTTTTTTCTTTTCAGTTATATGTTGAAAGAAAGATTTGTTTTTTCAAGAAATTGCATTCTCAACTTTTTCTTTAGCTATAGATTCATTGAAAGGAAAAAGAATTGTTTATCATCTTAGGTGCATTTTTTAGTGTTTTTTGGAGTCGATTCTTCACACCACAAAGTTTCATCTCCATACCTTTTGACTTAAGAAACAACCAATAAAAATAATGCTTAATTAAAATTCATCTAGCAATCTTTTTATTTCTAGGGCTCTTATCACCAACATAGCTTAGGCTAGTATCTTGGAGTAGGGAGTAATTAACTCTCCAGGATAGTTAAAACAAACAAGTAGTTGTATCTTGCAATAGGAAATAAATCCAATTGTAATTGATATAATCTAGGAAGCTCCTCTTAAAGGAGTCAATCACGAGATCATGTCTGAATATTTGAGACAATCAAGTCTATCTCATTGGGAAAGATAGAAGATTTGCGCGTATTAAAAAAAGTAAACCTCGGATTAACCATTGTCGAGGAGCCTGGGGTCACTTGTTGGTAAATCTCAGATTAATCATGTCGAGAAGCCTTCAAGGGGATTGAGCTTTGCTACTCTACCCTTGCGCGTAGATTGGATCGTAGACTGCTCCCCCGGTTGTATTTGTTATTGTTGGTAACCTTAGTGACCATAATCTTAAGATTCTTTCCTAAGGTGACGGTGAAGGACGGGTTTCACTGTACCTGGAGCAGACGTCGACTAGACTCACTTGGACTCTCTGGGGGGTTATCTTCACTCGAGACAGTTTTGTGAAGAAACTTGTGCCAGTCTGTTTCATTAAGCCGGTTGTCGAGGTAACTGTTCCAACCTCCATTTGCGTATTGAATTCTGCGACGTTGGATTTCATCACCAACTAGTGTTTTCGATACGGAAAGTTATTGTTTGTGTGTGGTTTGGACTCTTAGATTGTTAGGTGTGTGATTCAATTGTTTCGTTCTTTAGAGACTTTAGGTGGTTTTATTGAGATTTTATTTGTTTGCGTGTGAAGTGATTAAATATTTAATCATGGTTGAATTACCAAGACAATCCCATAGACTTCGGGGGAATCCTCCCGAATATACACCAAGTTAGCTTGAAGGGCTAAGAGCTCTTTTCACACCTAGTGAAAGTAGAGTTGGGTCACTAGAGGCCGAAGAATCATCTTTGACTATTCACCTTGATTACCAAGTTCCAACAACAGAGTATATTTCTGAACCAATTTCATTTTCTGAAATTACTGGTAGCATTTCTCCTACTAGTGAATTAATTGAGGAACCTGAAATTTCTGAACCTAAAACTGAACCTGCTGCTACTCCATCCTCAGGATTTGCTTCTCCAATTTCTAGTGGTCCTGGTTCACCCAGGGTAGGAAGTGTCATTACCCAAAATCTTCCTTCTGGACTCATTTCTATTGAAGAACTTGTTAGTCCGGACGAAGGTATATCTCTCCCTGAAAATCAACCAACTGTAGAACATAGGGAGCGTGAATCTATCTTCTACAGTCCTTTTCGAAGTGATGCTTGGTACGTATCATTGATGAACTTTTTAGAAAATCTAGGTCTTGCTTCTTCACCACCTCGTATTCCTTTTCATCCTATGCCTAGAGGTTATTATCCTCCTTTGAATATGTCAAAACAATCATCCATGTTTTCCCAAACTCCGGAAACATTTTTATATGGCGGTCCTTTTGTTCCTTCTGGGTATCAGTCAGTTTCTGGTACTTTTTCAGGAGCGTCTCCTCAACCCATCGAACATGGGGTATCAACTGGTAATAATGGAACTCCACCATTGAGCATAGAAGAAATTCTTATGATGTCTGGTGCTATTCCAAATCCGCAACCTCAAGGTAGTCAGATACCTCCTGGGGGCAACCTCAAGGTAGTCAGATACCGCCTGGAGGGCAACCTCAAGGTAGTCAAATATTGCTTGGGGGGCAACCTCAAGGTAGTCAAATACCGCCTAGGGGGCAACCTCAAGGACAGTACCTACCTCAAGGACAGTACATGCCTCAAGGTCAACCCCAGACTCAGTATATGCCTCAAGGTCAACCCCAGTATCAATATATACCTCAAGGTCAACCCCAGTTTCAGTACGTGCCTCAAGGTTATCAACCTCAAGGTCAGTACCCATCTTAAGGTTTCCAACCACCTTCTGGTCAACCATTTGTTCAAGGAGCTGGAAATGTACCTTTCAATTTTCAGTCCTACACTTAACCTAGTTATGGTCCTCCATATGCTCAACCTGTTATGGATCCTTACCTCGGAATGAATATGGTGTGGGATCCATCTCAAATTCAACAGATTTTGCAACCCAATGTGCAGTTGTCATCTCAACCTGGACAACCTTTGGTTTCTGGTTCAACCCAACAACCTGTCCAGCCTACTATTCAAACTTCTGCACCTAGTGTAGTTCATCAGTCTGGGCCTAGTTCGCCTTGAACTCTGCCTCAAACGACTGCTGCAACTACTGCAGCTTCTGTTCAATCTACCCCACCTACTTCTGGAGTATCGACAGCTCCAGTTTCTACTATTCCTGTATCAACTCCTCAGACCTCTTTAAGCCAGTCTGGACCTACAATTCAGACTTTGGTTCAAATGCCTGTAGGACAATGTGGTCCAAGTACAGTTGTCACAAGTCAACCGCAATTTACTTATCAATCGTACTAGGGATAGTATTAATACGATCCTGCTGTGCAAAGCCCAATTTATCAGTATCAACCATACCCTAGGTATACTTATTAGCAACCTCAACCCCAACAACCCCAGTTTAGTCCGGTTAATCCTGGTTTTCTGGGAGGATATAATATTCCTAATGCAAATCAAATTCTAGGTTATCTTGGATATCCTCCTCCTGGAGCTGGTCTTGTGACCCAAGGTTTTCGAGACCCTAACCGTCAGTTACCGTTTATCGCAACTTTGAATTTACCTGACTTGTCGCGCCTTACGAACAATCCAATTTATTATCTTCCGTATTGGTCGCCAATGCCTAATAAGTTGCCCAGTGATATCCCGAAGTTTGAGGGTGAGCCAAGAGAGGATCTGTCCAATCATGTGATGACTTATCACCTCTGGTGTGCATCAAATTCCATTATAGATGATTCAATTCACTTACGCCTTTTTCAACGCACTCTAATTAGTCTCGCGGCTAAGTGGTACATTGAGTTGCCACGAAGCTCTTTTTATAATTTTAGTCAGTTAGCTACTTCATTCTTAACTCATTTTCAGTTGCTTGTCAGATATGACAATGGCACGGAATTATTAACTTCATTAAAACAGTCAACGTCTACATATATTTCAAACCATATTCATGAATGGTGACGTCGACGATGTTTAGTGAAAGATTTTATCCCGGATCAAATTTTGGCAGAATGGTTTGTTAAATCATTATTACCTAAAATCACTGAGGATGTAGCTAAGGCAAGAGTAGTTACTGAGGAGAAAGTAATTGCTCAGGCTTAGTACCTTGACCTCGTTTATACACAGTCAGGTACTTTACACGAAAAAATCCCCGATCTTCCCAAACAAAATCAAATAACTGCAGATCCTTCAGCGTCTCATGCCGTTGATGGTATGATTGGTTCAGTTAATACCAAAAGTAAGAAGAAATCTGCAAAGAATTCTTCTCCTATCATAACTTTACCAGATTCCCTGACAGGAGAAGCTTTTGCTGAAATTCCTGCCGATATTCACGTCGTAGAATCTTCTACGGCCAAATCAAAATCTGGCGGTAAAAAGAAAGGGAAGAAGAAAAATAAACAAAACACAAAAGAGAAACTAGATAAAACTGAATCTACTGACGAGAAACGTAAACCTCACTATCCTTGTCTCATCTATGATGAGGAGCACTTTACAAGAGATTGTCCACATCGAGCTAAGGTTTCAAAAATCGTCAAAGGTTCTCAAACGCCTGCTGTCTTGAAGGATCCTCTTCCTAGTCAAGATAGTAAGATGATAGGTTCTTCCTCAAATGCCTCAGAAGAACCAATTATGATGATGTCCCATGTCAGGATTGCGACGTGATCGCAAGATTATGGTAGTAAGAGTCCTGTTGGTGGTAAGGAAGCAGAATCTTCTAATTCAAACCCATCAACTTCAACTCCTTCTGGTTCTGATCCGCTACAGATCGAGAAACCTAATCCAGACTTAATAATCAAACCGCCTGCTTAAGGTATACTTCGGAAGTCAGCTTTCAATCCACATGCAAGAGCTGCTCAGAACTATAACAGTGTTGAGGATTTAGCTATATCCCCTTCAACAATGTCGGCTTTGGAGGTGCTGCAATCATGTCTAGCACAGTGTAAATTGCTTTTGTCTGCTATAGGAGCTATTGATATTCAGGATTCCAACCTTATAATATTCAATTTAGAAAATAGTACACCTCGTCTACCTCATCAAATGGCTTTCCAAATCCCAGTGTTAGTCAAAAACAGACCTTGCTTTCGGACTATGATTGATGAGGGGGCTTCTACGTGTATTATGTCGATTCAGTGTTGGAGATCGCTTGGTTCTCCTACACTCAATCAATCCCTGACAATTTTAAAGGCTTTTGATGGCCAAGGGTTTCATCCTTTTGGAATTCTACAGGATTTACCTATAGGGGTAGAAGGCAAAACTGTAAATCTAGATGTGCAAGTGGTTGATTCCCCTCTAGATTACAACCTTCTTTTGGGTCGTAGTTGATCTTACGCTATGATTGTTGTTGTTTCATTGATCTTTCGACTTATTAAATTCCCTCATAATGGAAAGATCATTACAATAGACCAGTTAAATTATTTTTCATCCGACCCAGCCTCTTCTGAAAGTATCCAACATGTCAAGGAAAACAACTATCCCTTATAAGGATGTTGGAGTGGGATTGATTAAAGATTCTGGTTTACTAGGAACTTTTTCATTTCCTCCTCCTAACGTATCACCTCCTTTTGCAACCATTCATTAGATTTTGTCGAACACTATTGCTTTTATTGATCCTTGGATCGTACCTTCCGATTCTGAGGTGGACTCATTTGGTGATGCCATGCCCTTGAGTCCCTTTGAAGTTGCATATCAAGCGGTACAGTTGTTTTCTGACTCTAATTCCACCGAAATTGATCCAATGAATGTGTTCCATGGGGAGTCACTTTCAGTCTCAACCTCAAATTCAACAACTTTTTCTGATCCTGTTCATACTGATGAACAGATTCGTGAACTTTCGTTTGTTGATGATTTACCATGGGAAGATCTTCATCATCGATCTTCATTTTTACCTGAGCTTTATGATTTTGAAAATGATTTCTCATCTATTTTTACCGCTGATTATGCCAAGGAACCACAAAATCAATTGCAACATCCTGATTCTGAGTTGAATTTGGGAAATATTTCTCAAACAATTCCTATTGACATTTCAGTGAAACCTAGAATTATTGAAAACATTCATATAGGTGCTTCCTGTACGGATGAAGAAATCCAAACTTATAAAGCCCTATTTCAAGAATTATGCGACGTGTTTGCTTGGTCATATGAAGAAATGCCTGGAATCGATCCATCAATTGTTGTCCATGAAATTAAAACTTTCTCGGATGCTAAACCTGTCTGGCAACATTTGCGTCAGATACATCCAAGAAAAGCTACTGCTATTAAAGCTGAAGTTGAGAAATTACTTCGAGCAAGTTTCATTTATCCAAATCCTTTAACGGATTGGGTATCGAATATTGTTCCTGTTAACAAAAAGAAAGGAACGATAAGAATATGTATTGATTATAGGGATATTAATCGAGCTTGTCCTAAAGACAATTACCCAACCCCCTATATCGATCAAATTATTGATGATTGTGCTGGCAGTGAAATGTTCTCCTATATGGATGGTTTTTCCGGTTACAATCAAATTAACATACTCCCTGCTGATCAACCTAAAATGGCTTTTATTTGTCCATGGGGGACCTTTGCTTATTGCAAATTACCTTTTGGATTGAAGAAAGCCGGAGCAACTTTTCAAAGGGTTATGTCTTATGCATTTCATGACATCAAGCATATTGTGCAGCCTTATCTCGATGATTTACCTGCTCATTCATTACGTAGAGCCGACCATCTCATTCATTTACAAGCCATTTTTGTGAGATGTAGGCATTATAAAATTACGCTGAATCCACACAAATGTGTTTTCTGTATAGAAACGGGTCGCTTACTGGGATTTTTTATTTCAAAAGTTGGTATTCGTGTCGATCCCTCGAAGGTTGAAGCTATTGTCAAATTACCTCCACCTTCGACTCTTCGCCAACTCCAAAGTTTGCAAGGGAAAGCAAACTTTTTACGTCGATTCATTCCTAACTACGCCGAGATAAAGAAAGGTTTTACCAGGTTGTTGAAATAGAACACTCTGTTCTTTTGGGATGAGATAGCTAAAAAATCTTTTGATGCACTTAAACACGCGTTGACCCATGCACCGTTATTGCATCCTCCCAACTACAACCAGGATTATTTTTTGTACCTCGCCGCTTCTCATTCCACCATTGGGATGGTTTTAGTTCAGGAAGATGAATTCAACAATGAAAATGTAATTTACTATCTTAGTCGAACATTGAATCCGACTAAGCTTAAATATTCACATGTGGAGAAATTGGCCTTGGCAGCTATTCAATCTCTCCAAATATTTCGTCATTACATCTTATTACGCAAAACCACAGTAATTTCTGACTGTAACCCTATGACGTATATTTTGACTAAACAATTTCTAGGGGGCAAGTATTCCACATGGATAGTTATCCTGCAGGAATTTGACTTGGAATTTGAAAAATCCAAGGGAAAGAAATCTTTGGTTTTCGTAGAACTGATGTGTGATTTCCCGCGTATTGATACCGAAACTGTGGCAGAAGAACCCATTGCGGATGAATCCTTGTTTCTTATCAGTACTCTTGATTCATGGTATGGAGATATAATTGTCTATCTCCAAACCCAGTCTTTTCGGCCTAAAATTTCACGATCTCAGCGAAGGAAAATACGTTTCCAATCCCAACCGTACAATATTATTGGAGATACACTCTATCATCGTGGAGTGGATTCTATTTTCTGTCGTTTTCTAACTCATGAAGCTGAAAACGTTCTGAATGACTGTCACTCTGGAGCGTATAGCGATCATATGTCTGGTTATGCCACAGCCCAAAAGATATTGCGCGCTGGTTATTTCTGGCCATCCTTATTTAAATATTGTATCAATGCCATCCGAAAATGCCACAATTGCCAAATTTTTTATCGAAAGATGCGTGCTCCACCTGCTCCTCTCCACCCTATAATTGTCATCGGTCCTTTAGCAAAGTGGGGTATCGATTTTATTACATGTAACCCTCTCTCGGTCGGGGGGCATGCTTATATCATCCTGGCGGTAGATTATTTTACCAAGTGGGCCGAGGTGATGCCTACATTTTC